>JASGXE010006676.1:0-19516 GCA_030068105.1 Sinentomon sp. SZTP_YWyxl | reverse complement strand
TTCCTTTTCACCCTGTCCAGTGTGTTTTTAATGTTAACATGTCCAGTGGTTTTTTATGTTAAAACCCTGTCCATGTGTTTTTCCATGTTACACCCTGTCCAGTGCGTGTTTTCTATGTTAACAATGTCCAGTGTGTCTTTGTTATGTTAACACCCTGTCCAGTGCATGTTTTCAATGTTAACACCCTGTCCAGTGCGTGTTTCCTATGTTAACACCCTGTCCAGTGCATATATTCTATGTTAACACACTGTCCAGTGCGTGTTTTCTATGTTAACGCCTTGTCCAGCGTGTCTTTTCCATGTTGACACCCTGTCCAGTGCGCGTTTCCTATGTTAACACCCTGTCCAGTGTGTCTTTTCCACGTTGACACCCTGTCCAGTGCGTGTTTCCTGTGTTAGCACCCTATCCAGTGCATGTTTTAATGTTAACACCCTGTCCAGTGCGTGTTTTCTATGTTAACACCCAGTCCAGTGTGTCTTTTCCATGTTGACACCCTTTTCAGTGCGTGTTTTCTATGGTGTGACCCTGTCGCCAGTGTCTTTTTTCCGTGATAAAACCCACAGAATGGTGCGTGTTTTTCATGTTGCGGCGAAATGTCTGGCGGTAAAACGTGGTGTGGAGATGTCTGCGGTGGTCAAACGCCCGGTGGTCAAGTGCTCGGTGGCCAAATATCCCTGGTACACTGTCAAATCTTAATTGTGTAAGAATTTCAAATTTGGAGATCCCTAACTCGTCCAGTGTCCAGTGTTCAGTGTTTTAGTCGTTCCGTCCAGTGTCCAGCGTTCAGGTTTTAGACGCACCCATTTTTCCTCGCAAAATCATTTGTTCCAAAACAAGAAAAAATCGAAAAATCCACCAAAAACTGGCAAAAACCAGAAACCAAGAACAAAAAAAATCTGCCGGAAAAACAAGCGGAAAAACCGCGAACTGCGGAGCCGAACCCGCGAAAAAACTGCAACCCGCGAAACCCAAAATTCTCCCGCGGGGAAGCTCAAAAACCAGCAGAATTTCGCGGGAAAACCCGCGATCTGGCAACAGTCCCAAACTGAGGAAGATTTTGATTTCCAAATTGCAGACTATTGAGAAAGAAGGATGCGGCATTGGAGAAATGGAAGCAGCTGGAAGGTCAGAACTGTCTAAAGTGGCAACAGAAATAAGTACCTAGAAGCAAAGTGCTGAGCAAATGCTTCAGCTCTTTCAGCCGGTGAGCTGGCCAGGCCATCATGGAGATTAAAAGGCGGGATACAAACTGAACCACGATACCTTTTATTTAGGCCTACCTGTTTCCAGGCATTTTGCAAGGTACCATGGGAGCTAGACTGCAACCGACAATGTTGAACAACAAAACTGTTACCCATGAGGTGAGTGCTACTCCTGGTTTTTTCCATGACTCTCTTCTTCTCGTATATTTTCATCGTTGCTGCCCATTTTCATTCTGCCAATGGCAATGGATTGGAGGGCCCTTGATTTTCCATCATCAACTGATCCACGGAATTAAATTAAAATAAATAAAAAAGAACAGAGTTGATTGCGCCTGGCCTGAGAGAAAGACAAGAAAGGAGGTTATTTTCATGGCGCAGTTTTGCAGCTGCAAGGTCAGAACAGAGGGAATTGAAGATTCTGGAGCAGAATTCAGAGTAGTACCGAAATTTGTTGTATTTTCTGCACTGACGCGTAAGGTGGCGAATGTGTGGGGGATAACTGAAGGGTGAGGACTTGGTTCTGGGCCTACTGAAACTTGCAGGCACAAACTAACTGATACCATGGTGAACTCTGGTGAACTGGTGGCAGTTCCAGGTTCTCGTTTGCAACGATCTGTCAGAGGCCCACCCACTCACTAGTGGCATTCCTCAAGGCTCAGTGTGTGGCCCTCTCCTCTTTCTCATTTATATTAATGATATTGCAGATAATATCATCTCCAACATCAGGTTGTTTGCAGATGATATAGTCCTCTACAGAGTTATCAGGTCTCCAGATGATTCCAAAGCCCTTCAGGATGACCTAGATTCCATAGTCAAATGGTGTGATGAGAATCAAATGAGTATAAATGTCGCAAAGACATCTGTTATGTCATTTGCTTCATCTACACATCCCTCCATCTCAGATTATTTCATTGGTCCCTCTTTGTTGTTTCGCCCAGACAATATCAAATACCTTGGCATTCATTTCAATGCTGCCCTGAACTGGGGACCTCATATAAGTCAGATGGTAAAACGGGCATCAAATCAACTGAAATTTCTTATCTGACACTATTCCCACGCCTCCAGAAAGGTAAAGGAAATACTCTACTTCTCATTGGTTCGCTCCATCTTAGAATATTCAACAACGACCTGGGATCCTCATTTTTTTTTGTTTTTTTTTTTTTTTAATTTTTACTGGGACGGAGTCCCCCCCCGTCGCATTCGTAGGACAAAAAGTCCAGAGTCATTTTTAAAAGTAAAAAAAAAGACCGATGCCGAGGAAAGGCGCACAAAAATCAGTGCATCAAAGCACGATGTCAACAAATAGGGTCATGTTTCATTTTGTCAGAAAGGGAGTGAATTAGATTAATTGGTGTCAACCTCTCCATTATGGCATTGGAAAATTCAATTTTCGCCGGAAAAAGATTAGGTAGATAGGTAGGCGAATCAAGTTATTGGATAACACGACAAGTGGCATGCAAAACAAGTCAAAAGACGGAACAAAACGAATGGAATAAAAGAATGGAAACAAAACGAACCTTGGCAACAGTTCACATCTTGCAAAATTTATGCAGTGGCAGGGTCCCGAAAAGTTCAAAATGAACAGGCTCCTCGCAGGTGTCAAATATTGTCAAAAACAAAATTCAGTGGCCGAGCGCCAAATTCCAACATGGTCAAATAGTGCAGGTAAACCAGAATGCATGTACCCTAACAGTGATTTCAGTAAAAAATGAAGAAAAAAAAAGGGGGGAGCGAATCAGTAAATTGCAAAAAATCCCTCTCTAAACCTACAACATGCTTAACTTAGATGGGGGGGTAAGGTCAGCACAAATCTGGCTGATCGGTGAAGCAACTACCTACCTACGGTACATCTGAATTAAGTTCTCCAATTTCGCCCGAACAACTATATTGAATTTTTCCTCGGGAAAGTGGAGAACATCTTCTGGGAGGCAAAGCTGATTCCACAGAAAAATGCTGCGGTGGAAAAATGAATGCCTGTCAATGTTTTTCAACAGCATAGGTGGAACAAATGACAGGAACTTGCTTGCCCTGGTGGGGTTGTTGTTCTGTGTGAGAATCCATGGTCCGTCACCCCATCCACCATGTTTTAGGATACAGTGCCTAAACATTGAGAGACTATGCAAAATTCTTCGCTTCTCAAGTGAATCCCAACCAAGGTCATTTAATAGGGACGTAACACTTGCATCAAAGCAAAAGTTACCGGAAACAAATCTTGCGGCCCTTCTCTGCACAGCCTCGATTGCATCAACATTGCATTGCTCGATTGAAAGCATTGATTGCAAAATACATCAACATTGAAGTGAAAGGAGAAGTCCCCAGAAACAAACCTCACTGCCCTGCATTGGATTGAAGCTGTCCAATGCAGGGCAGTGAGGTTTGTTTCTGGGGACTTCTCCTTTCACTCCAGTGTGACATTGCTCAGGGAAGAGCTGGACAGTGGGCTGGGAATCCCTTGCTAAGAGGAGAAAGCTCAGGGGTGTTTCAATTTTTCGAAAATGTGTCCGTGGTGAGGGAGGATGGGCAGGATGCTGTTGCACCCTGGTCAAACACAGGGTCGACGAGGGCCAGTGACCTCGTTTCATTTATCCCACCTTCCCTTTCCAAAAATGTCTCTAGGTTTTCCTTCCTAAACAACTACGTGTTTCTCTGGAACAAACTTGGCATTTCTCATGACATGCTAAACCTATCAGAGGCCAGTTTTTTATCCGTCATAAAGCCAAAACTCAATTAATCGCCCAAGTAGGTAGGCCTAGGTAATAGGTAGTAGGTAGGCCTAGGTAGGTATATATGTTTCTTGGATCATGCCCCCATTTCGTTTCCTTGGAGATATTATGCTAATTGTGCCTTTTCCTTTTCTTCCATCTTTTCATGCACTAAAAATGAGGTACCCGAAATTGATATATTTGTAACCAAATTGATTTCTTGTTGTTGTGCTATCTATTCATCCGAGCCTGATGTCAAACTGTCACCATCTGGACAATGCCATGCTGGAATCTTCACTTCGCCTGACCTGGTTCGTGTTCTTTTATTTTTATTTTTCTGGCCACATTTCTTGACAATACCCACCATGGGTTTCTAAAACTGTACCGCAATCTCTCTGCACCGATGGTTTGCACTTGAAACCATGTTTTCTTTTTTTTTTAATGCCGATCGCGACGGCGTCTTATCTACACACAAAAAGATACATGCTGCCTCGGTGAAAGAACACGACGACTTGATTGTTGTCGTGGTAATTGCCGAGGCAAAAAAATGATGCATGTCTGACCGGGGTTTACCACGTCCAATGGCTTTTACTGCCTGTGGCCCCCAACATAGTAAAAAAAAAAAAAAAAAAAAAACTATGGACTCGAAATCACACCAAAGTGTATTGATGGGTGATGTCAAATATCTGTCCCAAAAAGAGAGAAATGATCCCAGCAGGAATAAGGCAGAAAACCCAACACTGTCCATTCGTGAGAAATCTCTGATCAAGACAGATGGCTCAAAATTACAAGGTGGAACTGACAAGCGTAAAGTGAGCAGAACAGCCAAGTGATCACTCAAGCCTGCATCGACAGAGACACCAGAAAAGTGGGTGGGCCGCATGAGAAAAATATCCAAGATGGAGTTTGAAGCAGGACGAGTGGCACATTTTTTTCCCCAATCCACTTCCGCATGCGCGTCTCGGATTGGCTGTTGGGAATTCCAGCCAATGTCAACATCCAATTTTCAAAACCTAACTTAACCAAACCAAACCTGACCTAACCTTACCTAACCAGACCTCACCTGACCCTGTCGCGACCCGAGAAAGAGTTGCGAAGCGGTGGCAAACATGCCAAATGGCAAAAAGCGGTGGCAAGGCAAAAATGCGAAAATTGATGACGTCACAAATTGAGACACGTGATTGGCTGTTGCGATGCTGCTGTCCGCGGAAGTGGATTGGAAAAAAAAATAATGCGTCCGCGGAAGTGGATTGGAAAAAAAATTATGCGGACAAGTGGGAACCTTGACCAATTGATCGAGGCCAAAGTCAAGGCAGAATTCGGAAGCAGCTCGGTTGACAGAGAGACCACAACAGCAATTTGGTGAAGGGGAAAGATTTTCCCAGTTCAAATCAGGAAGATTGAAATCACCAGAAACAAGCAAGGGAGTCGTCAAATCGTTAAACAGATTGAGGTTGACCAACTGAGTGGTCAGTTCATGAAATATCACAGGAGAGGAATCCGGTGAACGATACCCACCCACAATGCAGAATGGTTTTATCAAACCCAACCCAACCTTACCTTACCCTGTTAAACCAAACTCAACCCAACCTAACCTAAACCTAACCTGCGGTTCCGCGAAATTCGCTTGTTTTGCGAACTGCCATATCTCCCACAGGTCCACGTCGACCGCATTTTTGTTCGTTCCCGCCCCAGTTTAATTTGCAACTCTGGCTTGCAAAAACAAGAAGAAAAGGTGGAAGCAAATCAGAATTATGTCATGCCCAATCCAATTTTTTTTTTCAAAAAACATCAATTTCTTCGCTCCTTTTTCTGACACCCACCCCAAATGGGAACCCATGTAATAATGGACCATTGAAATCCAGTCTGGTTCACAATGGTTTTCGATGTGATGGGGTGGTATATACTGTGATGCTCGAACTCATTTCACATGTTTTTCCTGGTCCCACTAAGACCCAACCATCTCAATGGGATGATTGGACCAGTTCGTTGGATGGATTGCATTGGATTATCGTGGGACCAGTCAATACCACCGATATTTCTGGTAACATTGCCCATTGATTTTGATGGTCTCACATGGAGCAACCTGGTCCATAATTTTCGGTGGATTGATGGTCCACAAAGCAGGGTGGTTTTTAATGGGCCATATTGGACCATAAAGAAAAGAGGCCAGAATGGTCCACTTAAAATTCTGTTTTTTTTTTTGTGGTGTGAGATGGACAAGCGCCACCCATTTCATTTGATGGAAACAATGGCCCACTAATTGCAGGGGTCTCTGCTGTTCCAACTGGCCCATGCATATGGATGGGAAGTTGGTCCACCCACCAAGATGGGCCACCACGAGCCGCTGTGGCCCATGAAACAAATCGTGCAGAATGACCCATTTTGGCCCGTTTAGAATTCTGGATTATGGCGGTGTGTGATGGACAAACGCCGCCCATTTCACTTGACGGAGACAATTATGGCCCAATGATTGCAGAGGTCTTTGCTGTTCGAATTGGTCCATGCATGTGAGGTGTCTCCTTCCCACCTTGGTTTAATGCCAGTCTTCGCCAAAAATACTTCAAAATGTTAAACCTTTTTTCTTCCTGCTCCTCAAACCAGAATCTGTTCCCTCTTTATGCTGCTGCTTTAAAGGATTACCAAAACAATCTGAATTTCATTGAGGCACGCTTTGTTCAGAAACTTGCAATCAATGATGTCATCACATCAAAGCAGTTTTGGAAGTTCCACAATAGCAAAACTTCCAGTCAATGTGCCTTTGGTGCCAATGCTGGGTCGAGTAGCTGTTTTGCTTTGGCTCTGAAGAGCTATCTCAACCCGAAGATTCCTGCTGCATCCACTGTCACCCACAACCGAGTTCAAGCTTTTCTCCGTGATGCTGATTTGATTTCCCTGGAAGCGGTGGTTAAAGCGATCAAAACATCAAAGAACTCCACTTTCAATGTCATTGATTCCATACCTATGGCATTCCTTAAAAACCACTGCGACAAACTAAAAACTTTCCTTTTTGTGCTCTTCTCAGTATCCTTGGCCCAAAATGTAATCCCAAATGATTGGAAAATGAGTATCGTGATACCACTAGCTAAAGGTGGCCAGCCTCTTTCCACTACCTCCTTCCGACCAATAAGTCTTATCAGCTCTTCAGCTAAACTTATGGAAAAGATGGTAGCCGGCTATTTATATCGGTTGCTCGAGGGTCAAAAATTCTTCTCTCAGCATCAGCACGGTTTCCGCAGCAAGTTCTCTAGCGAATCCCAACTGACCAGTTTTGTGCATGACATCGCCACTGCTCTCGGAAAGTCCAGTCAGTCTGATGCAATTTTCATTGACCTGGTTAAGGCATTTGACAAAGTCTCAATACCTATTCTTCTCTCTAAGCTATCTATGCTGAGAATTCCTGAAAATCTTTTCCTGTGGCTCTCAAATTTTATCTCTGACAGGCAGTTCCAGGTTCTCGTTTGCAACGATCTGTCAGAGGCCCACCCACTCACTAGTGGCATTCCTCAAGGCTCAGTGTGTGGCCCTCTCCTCTTTCTCATTTATATTAATGATATTGCAGATAATATCATCTCCAACATCAGGTTGTTTGCAGATGATATAGTCCTCTACAGAGTTATCAGGTCTCCAGATGATTCCAAAGCCCTTCAAAGACCTGTTCCATACCCAATGGTGGTGGTCAAATGGAAAAGGAAAACATTGATGATTTGCCATCACAATCCCCCATCCAGAACATTGGCCCCTGGTTTCTGCCCAAAAATTCCTTGGTTTTTCAAGCCCGAATGGGGTTTTAAAAAATGGAAAAGGCATAAAAACTGAAATTTCTTTCCACCTTTCCCCGTGAAAGGAAAGGTCCATTTATTGGCGCCCCAAAATTTCAACCGACCTGGGATTATTTCCAGTCCAAAGCATTGGCGACGCAGGGAGTAGGTTTGTTTTGGGGATTTTTTACCCAGGTAATTGTGGGAAAGCTGGGGTGGGAACCCTTAACGGTTGTGGTCCTGATTTTACCCCATTGGGGTAATTCAAAATTAAAAATACATCCCGTTTTTCCCGAATTTCCCCAAAATTTCCGATAAAGGGGAAACTCTTTTCAATTTTTGTTTGGTCCGGTGGGGGATCTGTTGACCCTGGCAAAACAAGGGTCAGGGGCCATGCCCTTTTTTTCCCATTCCCTTTCCAAAAGCCTTATTTTTTCCAAACAACTCGGCCGGAACAAACGGCATTTCCTGCTCAAATTGAGGCCATTTTTTTCGCATGCCTCCGTTTTCCCAGTGGAGGTATAGGTAGTAGTTAGGGGTTAGGCCTAGGTAGGTATATAGGTTTCTTTGATCATGCCCCCATTTCGCTTCCTTGGAGATAAATGCTAATTGTGCCTTTTCCTTTTTTTTCCATGTTTTCATGACTAAAAAATTGGGTACCTACCGAAATTGATATATTTGTGACCAAATTGATTTCTTGTTGTTGTGTTGCCTATTCATCCGAGCCTGTTGTCAACTGTCACCATCTGGACAATGCCATGCTGGAATCTTCACGTCGCCTGACCTGGTTCGTGTTCTCTTATTTTTATTTTTCTGGCCACATTTCTCGACAATACCCACCATGGGTTTCTAAAACTGTACCGCAATCTCTCTGCACCGATGGTTTGCACTTGAAACCATGTTTTCTCTTTTATTGACGATCGCGACGGCGTCTTATCTCAACACAAAAAGATACATGCTGCCTCGGTGAAAGAACACGACGACTTGATTGTTGTTGTGGTACCTAATTGCCGAGGCAAAAAAATGATGCATGTCTGACCGGGGATTACCACGTCCAATGGCTTTTACTGCCTGTGGCCCCAACATAGTAAAAAATAGTGAGTGGCACAGGTGGTCCACGAACAAAAGTGGTTCAGGAGTAGTGCTGTGTGGCCCATATAAATTCTGGGTATTGATGGTATGAGATGGACCAGCGACACCCATTTCGCATGAGAGAAAAATGGCACATCAATTGAAGTGATATATGCGGCTCCAACAGGCCCATGCATATCGGTGGGATAGTATGGTGGTCCACCAGCGAATATGGGCCATGGTGGTCCATGAACAAGTCGTGCAGAAGGGCCCATTATGGTGAAGACATGTGAGAAGGGCCAACGCCGCGCCTTTCAGTTCATGGAAAATGTGGCTTGGAATGGTCTTGGCACAGCCGTGTATGTAAAACAGTTTGGCATTTTAAATGGGAAACACCGATTCGGGAATGTGGGCTCAAATCCGCCATTTTGTTGTCTTTCACGGAATCCAAAGCGACGTTTTTGGAATCCATTCACTCTCGGATTTCTCTCTGTATCTTGGAAAGTTATCATCCGATTTGAACAAGGTTGGGGTTATTGGAAAGAGGGCGAAACAGGCTTTATATTTTCTCTGAAGAAAATTTCAAACGGCTGGGAAACTGACGCGCAATCGCATTGTGAATCCAAATTGAACTTTTTCCACGTGAAAAAGTATCGGCCGTTTTTTCGTGGTTTATGGGAACCCCGACACCGAATACCAAAGTGTTTGGTATGTTCTTAAAACGCATTTTATGCACAACAATAAAGTCCGCGATGGCACCCACCTAGCTGGTTCGAGTGTCGGGTTATGGGCCAAAGAGTCGCCAAACCCACGGGCAAAACTCTCCTCATTTTACAACTTCAATCGGCTTCACAGCGCGACTGTGCAAAAATTTGCAGACGGTTTGATTTCTGCTTTGCAGGAAAGAAGCCCGAATTTGTCCCCTTTCTGAAAACCCCGAACACATTGAAATCGGATAAAAACTTTCAGAGATATCCGACCCTCGTGACCCTCCTTTGTCCGACCCTCGTGGCGCAGTGGTTAGCGCGTCGGACTCGTAATCTGAAGATTGCGGGTTCGAATCCCAGCTGGGACACGAGATTTGCCGTGGCACTTGTGTGTGCATCCTCCCTCGGCGAGGCACGGTAAATGAAATTTGCCATGGCACTTGTGTGTGCATCCTCCTTCGGCGAGGCATGGTGAATTCGGTCGGAAAGACAGACTTAAGTGGCCAGTCTGTTAGTCCTTCGGATGGGACTTTAAGAAGGAGGTCCCGTGTGTAGCATCACACTACGCACGTTAAAGAACACCTAGCTCCAGGTCCAAGACAGAGGCCTGGCAGGTTACATGAACACAGAAGCCACTTGGTATCACCCGCCGATACTCGACGTCGGTTCCTGCGGGTTGGCTGTGCCATAATACCGGCAGTATCGGCAGTTGTGACTGAGGTCTTGGGACCTGGAGCGGTGGGTGCTGTTGCGATTGCCCTCGGGAGTATGCCGGTACCTCGCCGGGACCCTTGATTGGGTGCCTGGAGCGGTGGGTGCTGGAGCAGCTACTCTCAGGTGACACTTGCCAGTACCTCGCCGGGACCATGGCTGACGACACAACAAAAACATGAACGGTCGGACCACCAGCCCAAGGCTATCTGTCCATAAGACCCAAAGAAGAAGAAGAAGATATGCCAAGAAGTCTTCATGCGCGAGCGCAGAAGAATTCTGTCCGCTGACGCGACCAAAAGGCAACAATTTTGCTTGCTCTCTCCCGATTTTTCTCCATCCACATCCGTGTTTTGACATGGCGGAAGCGGGCCATGGGGTTGTCTGATTTGCAATGGAAAATGGTGGACCATCAACACCCATGTCTTAGCCAGGTGACAGTGGGCCATGGGATTGTCTGGTTTGCGATGGAAAATGGTGGACCATCCACATCCGTGTATTGTCATGGTGAGTGGTGACAGTGGGCCGTTGGATTGTCTGGTTATGGAAAATGGGTGGACAATCAACATTCTTTCTTGCATGGTGGCTATGGATGGGCCACGGTGTTGTCTGTTTGCATTGGAAAATGGTGGACAATCCCCATCCATATGTCTGCCATGGTGACAGTGGGCCGTTGGATTATCTGGTTATGGAAAATGGGTGGACCATCAACATTCTTTCCTGCACGGTGGCTATGGATGATGGGCCACGGTGTTATCGGCGGTTTGCAATGGAAAAACATTCCATGTCCATGCTGCAGCAAGGGGCAATAATTCCCAATATCATGCATGCGCCTCAAAACGCAGGATCTGACGGTTTGCAATTTCCGGCGCATTCGATATCAGAAATCACGTGCATTGTCGCGTGCTTTTACATTGCAAAAACTCTCCTCTGGGCCTGAATTTATGGAAAAACCATGCGTGTATATGCATGGGCCAAGAAATCAAAATTTCTGTTTGTGACATCCGTGCATTACCCGGTCGCACAAGAAGCCTCGCTGCGCTCGGCAAATTATGCGTCGTTCTGAAGCGGTCGACGGATATGCGTCCTTCCGAAGCGGTCGACGCTTCCGATGTGTCCTTCCGATGCATCCGACGCTTCTGATGCATCCAATGATTCCGATGATTCCGATGCAATCTTCCGGTGCATCCGACGTTTCCCATGCATCAGACGCATCAGATTCGTCCTTCTGATGCGGCCGACGCTTCCGATGCATCCGGCGCTGCCGATGCATCAGAGCTTCCGATGCATCCGACGCTGCCGATGCATCAGAAGCTTCCGATGCATCCGACGCTTCTCATGCACCCAATGCATCTGACGCTTCCGATGCATCTTTCCGATGCATCCGACGCTTCCGCGGACCCGAAGCTTCCGATGCAACCGATGCTTTCCATGAATTCCGATGCGTCGGATCCCAGATAACCCTCCGGAGTTAGACGAATCTCAAAAGTCGTATGAACTATATGTGTTCTGTGTTCTCGCAGAATGAGTGCGTAGAATTTTAATATATTCGCACCCGCTGCTGGACCCTTTTATTTCAACCCAAGATACTCGCTGACCACCCAAAATGAGGTCCTTTTTGAGGGACGTGATGTTGTCTGCCCCCGCCTGAACAAAATTTGAATTTTCAATCCTCAAATTCGCCAGCAAAATGGGGTTCTTTCGGAAAATTCATACGAAAGAAAATTTTCAAAAAAAAATCGAAAACCTTTTTTCGAGTTTTCATTTAATATCTCGTGGTGTGGCTGTAATTCCACTGATGCATCCCATGAAGATCGACTTATTTCTCTTTTCACCTGAATTTGATTTGGAGTAAAAAATTCACATGGGCGGCGATATGTCGCACATTTTTTTCCCAATCCACTTCCGCATGAGCGTCTCTGATTGGCTGTTGGGAATTCCACCAACTTCAACATCCAATTTTCAAAACCTAACTTAACCAAACCTAACCTGACCTAACCTAACCTAACCTAACCTAACCTAACCTGACCCAACCTAACCCTATTGCGATCCCAGAAAGAGTTGCGAAGCGGTGACAAACACGCCAAATGGCAAAAAGCGGTGGCAAGGCAAAAATGCTAAAATTGATGACGTCACAAATTGAGACGACGTGATTGGCTGTTGCGATGCTGCTGTCCGCGGAAGTGGATTGGAAAAAAAATTGTGCTCCAATGTTCATCATATTGAATGTGTTGTATCCTGCTCTAACACAGGAGAGAGAGAGATCGGGCGAATTTGAGCCCGGAGGTAAGTTCTGAGTACCAAAATATGGATTCGAGTAATGTGTCGCATGGTTTGCACGGTGTCCATAAATCGATAAAAAAATTCCCTGATCTGTCCTTCGATATCAAAGTCCCTCAGACCTTTCCAGTGCGCAGATAATTTGTGCACTCGACTTGCTTTTGCGATGCAAAAATAAGCTTTCATGGCGGGCGCATAGTAAGTGTGGTTTCCAGGTCTTCCCTTTTTTTAGAATGCGATCTCAGCCAGATGACATTGGTCCAGCTTTTCAGTGCCAGTAGTGGCCTGTGTATCTGAGATGCACCCTGTGCTTTTTTCGCAGGCGCATTGGATCCCTTCCTTTTGTCTGTCAAAAACGACCTGCTTTCACCCTTGATCGTGATACTGCTGTGATAAAATCGTGTGATGCTGGTTTGGACCAGTTTGGTTGAGGTTGAACAAAAAAAATCCTTTCTGCGTGTCATCGTCTCAAGAGCAGGAATATATTTACCATTTGATATACGTTCCACCTCAAGATGTTCCACCT
The DNA here is from genome assembly GCA_030068105.1 of Sinentomon sp. SZTP_YWyxl. NCBI lineage: Eukaryota > Metazoa > Arthropoda > Protura > Sinentomata > Sinentomidae > Sinentomon > Sinentomon sp. SZTP_YWyxl. The sequence goes on along the minus strand of JASGXE010006676.1, from coordinate 6,556 downwards.
CAGCAAACTAACACAAGACAAACCGCCCCCTGTTGCATGGGCAGGGGGGCCTATCTTGCGAAGAAATAATGGCGGGATTATCCATTCCGCAGACCTGAGGTATTGTGTGCTTCTTCGATGATTCGGAGGCGGGAATGGAAAGCAATTGCAACGTTGGCAATGCTCAGAGAGCACAGAGCGGTGCCTCCGCCTTCACGCCGCACAGTTGCTTGACCTCGACCAACGACGTGCAGGCTGCGGGGTAATTTGAACTCTTTCTTCGATATCAAGTCTCAACTCATAATGCAACAGGCATCGCCTCGCAAAGAGCAGCGCGTCCAGCTCTTGTTTTTCATTCAAATTTCAAAACGAGATGCTTCGCACAGCACTTGCTCGTTTTTCTGGATCACAGCGACGTCAGACATCTTGCATTCTCTTTGGGTTTGCTTTGAATTTGCTTCAGCTTCAGCTGTGCGTGCAGTCACGCTTCTAAATTCTCATTGCAGATTTTTTCTTCTTTCAGTCAGGAAATACCGTCCATCATCTTCTGAAACCTGATTTCATTGGACTGATTTCGTCAGTTTCCAATTTTATTTATCCAATCTGTGTTCTTCGCAGTCGCATAGTAGAAACATTTTTTACAAAGAATCTTTTTATCTTTTTCTCCAACAGAGTCGCAAGACCATCAGAAGCCGTTTAAACACCGAAGAATTCTGTCTACTGTCGGATTTTTCCAATTATCTGCTCAATCTGTATTGCTCTGCATTCAACCCCGGACCTCCGAACGTTTCTTTCTTTTCAGTAGGTACATGATTATATGATGAAGATACCTGGTGGAAAGTCTGAAACATTCATACCTCTGTCGAAAACTGACCATTCAGCCAAAATGCGTCTAACCATATTGTATAATTTTTCCAATTTGTCCAAATCTACAGCACTATTGCCTTTATCCCAATTTTGACCTTTGTGTTTTTGTTTTCCTTTGACAGGTTGAACGGGATGAAGAGTCGTGGTGGAAACATCATGTCTGCAACATCACAGCACATTTAGTCCCTCGAATTCTGAACAATCGGTTGAAACTGGTCTGCGCTGGCTGTAAACAATTATTTCAATTTGTTTTTACGCGTGCCGCATTGCCTTTATTCGAATTTTTGACCTACAAAAAGTTTTCTTTTACAGTTTTCCTGTTTTCTTTTTACAGTTTCAAGAGGAATAAGCCTCCGGGATGTATTGTCCTGCAACATCACAGCTGAATTACCCTCGATTTGTGGCCATTCTGCTGAAACTGGTCTGCACTGATCTGGATATGATACAACTTTTCTACGAAATGTTTAAATTAACAGCCGCATTGCCATTGTTTTCCACGTGTTTGACCAGTAGGTATTATTTATTTTATTTCAACAGACTCAAAAGGACGCATCAGCACAGCAGCGTGCAACCATTATCCCTTTGTCTGTTATTGGCTACGATACAAGTCGCCAAGGATTTTGCTCCCTTAAACATCCTTCAGCTAATTTGTGTAACCAAGTGGTGCAAAGCTTAAACTCTGTTTCACTAAACAAAATTAAGGCTGAAATTTCAAAATTATATATATAAAATATATATTAAAATATATATATAAAACAAAATATATATATATATAAAATTATATTATAATATTCCACCGAAGTGGAATATTAAAATTTCTCCTAAATTAACTACACACTCAAAAGGTTATGAATGGTGCAGTGTGACTATTCAATGCACTGGGCAATGAAACCATCCTGATGAGTGGACTAGTGCGACTGTTGAGCACACTGAGCCATGTGCGACCATAATAATGAATGGCCCAGTGTGACCATTCAATGCGCTGGACAATGTGAAACCATCGGAATGAGTGGCCCAGTGCGACCACTGAGAACAGTGGGCCATGTAAAACCATCGTATTTAGTGGCCCAGAGCGACCATTGAGGATACTGGGCCACGTGAAACCAGAATGATGAATGGCCCAGTGTAACCATTGAACTCACTGGGCCATGTGAAGCCATTGTCTGGTGTGGTCCAGTGTGACACCAGTAGGCAGACTGGGCCATGCAAAACCATCCTTAGAAGTGGCCCAATCAAGTCACTGGATTATTTTACTTGGAAATGGACCACAGCAGACCACTATTTTGAATGGCACACAATAGACCACCATAATGAGTGGCCCACAGCATACCACAAGTTAAAATGGCCCACGAATACCAGCCCTGACGGTGGGACCATTACACACCATTTCAGGCAGTGGTTTCGATTGGCCCATCGTGCAATTCAGGTCGTGGGCCAAAACATACTGAAATCCATGGCCCACTCAAAATGCTGGAAATATTTTTACTTGGGAAGGTACCTGCCTGTCCATTAAAAATATTCAACCTTTATTGGTTCGGCAGATTTTTGCCACTCAACATGGTACAAGCGACGTGAAATTCGCCACAGATGTGGTGGGGATCGAAACGGATCTTCCGCAATCGGGAATCCCCTTTCGGTCCACGGTTGGAGATCAGGGGACTTTTTTACAACAACTTCAAGCTCAGGTGCCAATTTTCGAAGTTGCCCACCCACCGGGACGCCTATTTGCAAACCCTGCCGCGACTTATATTTAGACAGCAGACCGGGGCCCTAAACGAGCATTGATTTTTCCGAGAGGGCACAGGGTTGGGACAGGTTCAGATGGCTTTTGCAGTGTCGGTCCGTCCATAGTATGCAAGTCATGCAGTGCATGACTTATAAAAATTGGGAAGAAAGGGGAAACATCATATTGTGCCGAATTTCGACTTCCAGTTAATATTTTAGCTGCAGTTTTCCTTTCCCCGCGAAAAAATTATTGCGGGCAAACTTTGCATGCGGTGGCAAATTTTGGTTATCCCTGCCGTGCCGGCATTGCTCTGGTGTATGCGGAATCAAGAGCGCATGGATCGCTGTTGTTTTATTGGCAGTTTCCATCCATGGGTGTAAAACCGCATGTTGTTCTGATGCATGGCTGAAACTGATTGAAAAAGGAACGAGAATATGCGGAGAGAAATCCGCATAGATCACATCCTGGGCAGCGGCAGAACTGTGAGCAGTGAAGTCATCGAGCAGAGAACTCATCTAGGGACCACAACAGAGGTGTGTCTGAGCTTAAGAGGTGCGGGAGCAGGTTGGATGGGTATCCACAACTGCGCGGGAGGAGGCGGTGGTGGGTGAGTGTTGTTCTGCCCTGATTCAGCTCATTCACACAGATTTTGAACACAACATGAAACAGAAAACAGAATCAATCATCGCCTGTTGCCATCCCATGCATGCCTCACCCAGGCGCCTCCAATGCTGAATGCATGCAGATGCCGAGCCGATGTTTGAGGGCGATGGATCACGGAGACAAGAGACAAACCAATTTTCGCGCCTTCATTCTCGGAAGTTCATTTGATTGCTTTGTCTTTTGTGTTCTGTGCCCTGAAGCGGAGATATCGAGAGTGCACTGAAAAGGTAAAGAGGTTCTTTTCCGAGTAGTTCATTTCAGTGACCAGTTGAGTTTGATTGGTGTCAAGTGTCCACCATGGAAACGGAAACCCAAGCTGTTCACAGTTGTCAGCGCTGTGACAATACAAGCTCCGCCGAACAAAAACGCTCGATCGTGCAATGCCTGAAAAGGGTGAAATTCAGCAGCAGATCTTTTGATGAAAAGAAGCGACTGGTTTCTTGTGGGCGTGCAACCCCGGAGTTGCAAGGCCTTACGAAAGTAAGGAAAACAAAAACTGGAGGTTACACACGCCATTTTAGCACCAGCATGTATGAAAAGTGCAAGTGGTTAACTGGTTGCGAGATTGAGTCGAAAGTCTTTTGTTGGCCCTGTTTGTTGTTCAGCAGCGGCAGCACAACTTGGAACTCCAAAGGATACTCCGATCTGGACAACCTCGCCAACTCAATAGTCATGCACGAAAAGACATCCACGCATTTGAATGCATTTAAGAACTTGGCCATGTTTGGAGCATCTCGAATTGAAACACAACTCAGTGACCAATTCAGACTGGATGTGTTGAAACACAATGAAAATGTTGCTCGGAACAGAGAAATTCTTCGTCGCCTAATTGATACAGTCGTGCTCCTTGCCAAACAAGAGCTCCCATTCCGAGGGCACAATGAGCGGGCAAACTCCGAAAACAGAGAAAACTACATTGAATTCATCAATTTTTTGTCCGATTATGACAACTTGTTGAAGGTAAGTGTTTTTACTTTTGCAATTATTAATGTACTTTTTCAATTTCGGACAGTTTTCAGTTGCCTTTTTTGTATTTTGGCACCACTGGCAACAGATTTGCCTCACGCATCGGTGCTACAAAAACACAGCAATTTGACGATTTTTCGTCGAACATCCGATTCCGTCGAAATTAAAATTCCCTGTTTCCCCGAGACAGAGTTTGCAATCTCAGTTATCTCACGCTTTGTTCCGCCTCGTTGGATTCAGGCGCATGATTTCTACACCCTTCTTTACAAATGCGAAAGAAGTGTCGGAGACTTCATTTGAATGAAAAAATCTTTGAATGGAAAACGTAATTCCTTCACGCCACTACGTGTAGAATTTTAAGTTCTTTCTCAGTTTGGTAGGTAGTGCTCCGGTCTAGCTCAGTTTGGATAGGCCACTCGCCTCAGCTTAAAAAACTAAAACTCCATTGTGCAGCATTTCCCAGGATACTTTATAGGCTTCTTGAAGTATCAAACATCAATCACGATACGTGAAAATAGAACACATTAAAAGGAAATAGAGGGACAACAGAAGACAAGGCGATTACATCCATACTCCATTTACACAAACTCGATCACGATGAATAAAATAAAACATTTCTTTAAAATTTAGGAAGCATTTCCCACCTCGTACAGCTTGGGTCAACAACGAAATGAATATTGTGGCTGAAAAAGCAGGAACGATACATTTACCAACAGGTAGCTTCAGAAAGGCCTGTCAACTTCATCAGCACCAGATGTTTTGATGTCCAGCTCAACGCAATGCTGTAGAATTAATGCTGCAAGGGACGTGACCAATTCAATCTCCGATAACAGTAAGTGCTGTCCTAAGAAGCTCGCATATGAAACGTGACCCTCCCCTTCTCTCACTGGGGTAAACTCTAAAGGGCCTCCGGCTAGCTCACTTCAAGGGGAAAAATCACGTATGTCTTCACCAGATTTTGGCTCACTTCTGCTACCTAAACACCTACGCACCTTTCAAAAAAACAGCGGGCATCATCGAGATCGGCAATAAACAAATCTGACAACCTACGCAATTTTGGCTAAGCCAAAATACCTGAAAAAACTCTATCTCTCTCTCCAAAAGTCGCAACACTCCTTCGAGGCGGAGCTTCTTTTTAATTTGAATTTAGCCACTCAAAACAAACACCAATTCGGGTATCTCTCAGTATCCCGCATCACAGAAATAAATAATTCCTACACACTAAAAACTCTTGCAAAAGTGAGCCATGAAGTCATTTCACAAACTCAATTCCCCAAACAAATTGGATCACATCATATGAAAATATCACTTCTCCCCACAAGAATGTTTATGACCTCTCACTCAAAATTAATGAAGCAAATTTCTTCAAAATACCAAGCCTTGCCGTTTATTTACATCTTCCTTCTCTAAAAGTCTCCAGCCATTTGCAACAAAAACTAAACTTCTGAAATGCAACTAACAATCAAATAAAAATCTGAGAAACGATTAAATTTTCCCCCCACACTCATACTCACACACTCCTGGACAAACACAAATGAAACACAGTTTAAAAGAGAGCATCAATGAAACTTTACAGCAAAGCCGGCATGACTAGAAGAAACAAAAACCCCTACCTAAAACCCCTCAGCGCGCTCCTTAGCACTACCTTGCCCTATTGGCACATTCCTACTTACCTACTGGCCAGATACTAATTAAAGGGACAGGGACTGCAGTGGGAAGGACAGGGCGCAACTGAATGAACGAAGCGATCAGTAGCTGTATGTTGAGTCATCAGGCCACACAGCCAGGCTGTGGGAATGTAATTTCCATGCTTGACTTCATCAATCGCCTCGGCAACAGCATCTGCAACTGCTCATCTGACCTTTCAGTTGTCCGAAATCAGTTCAAAGTTCGTCTCAGGTCAGGAATTTGGCAAGTCAGTGTTTGCTGTGAACTGACTGGCACCCACCAATTGCCTTCTTCAATCACCACAGTTCTAGATTTTTACTGTTTCTGGAACCACCAACTGACTCAAGGTGACAGCATTTCAGCCTTTGTGTGTGTGTGCTGTCTCAGAGAAACAACATTCTGCCCGATCGAATTCACAGGAGAACTCCCCAAACAGTTCTTAATTCTTACTTGGAACCAAAGTTCATGACATCGACGGCGGCCATTTTGATTTCCATCAGAAACTTGTCTCACCCGGAACAGAAGTCGGCAATATCAGCTTGGCGAACGTAGAAACTAATTCACGAACTAGCTACCTTGATCAAACTATTCCTCCAAACTATCAGTTCATGACAAAGAAATTCAAGTTGGCAAAATCAGGCACATCACCAAAATTCCGGCAAAACTTCTCCAACAGAAAACGTGCTG
>JASGXE010006675.1:0-22083 GCA_030068105.1 Sinentomon sp. SZTP_YWyxl | reverse complement strand
AGAGCCTTGAGGGACTCCCATACTGACAGTTGACAATGTGGATGAACATCCCATGGCCGAAGATATTGGTCAATGAGGTCAATGGTCATTGAGGTGTCAAATTTATCCGGCCAAAGTATGCATGGTACATAAACCCTAGGCAAAATTCACATGCCATGAACATTGGAAAAGGGAAGAGAAGAATTCATTAGGAACACTGCAAAAATCACGAATCAACATACGTAGCTACACATGTCAACAATGGGGTGGAAGAAAAACGCACCTGCCTAACCCTATGATTGCCACTTTGGGGGGAAAAGGAGCTTGCACAAAAACAGATCCAAAAAAGCAGAAGGAAAAAAAATGTAGCAATGAATTGCAAAAGATTCTCTCTATCTGGACAGATTACCTAATGGGACACAAACTGACTACGAATTAGGTACCACCAGCCAGGCCACACTACATTGTCCCCCCTCAGTACCCCTCTGTTTCAAGGTGAAATCGCACTGAAACGAGGAACTCAGCAATGAGGCCAAGCCAGTGGCAACCCTGCTAGTGCTGTTTGTGAACTCAACTGGAGGGGAAAACGGGATGAGGAAAAGGAGGAAATGCAACTGAATCTGACATTTTAGAAGTAAATCTTTGACAGATGGCAGCAACCACGTGGAGTCTGTGGACCCACTCCAGGATGATGGTACCTTCCCCCCTCCCAAACCACATTTAAGGATGACCCCCACCTGGAGTAGGGTTGTCGGGAAATGAGGGTCAGTACCGTCTCAGAGCAGATCCAAGTGCCTAGGATAAAGATTGTGGAGCTGAAAGTGATCATTGCAGCTACTAAAAAAAAAAAGAAAAAAAAAAAGCTCATCTAATATTGAGCAGGGTATTTAAAGCGACTCAAGATGCATGAAATCTTGAAAAGTTGGTTGGTAGATACTTAAAATGCCAACCTAGACCTGAATGGCAAAACGCTTAGTTTCCTGATGATAGAGTGGTCAAGAGTCTAGGCCTTATTGCAGTAACAACAAATGCGTCATGTGATAGACAGACTCTCAAATCAGTTGAAATCTTCAGACGATTCCATAAAAAGGTGTAGCGGTTCAGAAAAGAAAACCTGTCAACATTTTAGAGAAGTTGGGATGGAGTAAAAGATACCAGATCACCGGCTCTGGTAGACCCACGTTGGGTGAAAGGACATCACCAAGGTCAGCCCAGCCACCCTCTCGAAGGACACATTTCCTAAAGATGGATATGCCATGAAGTTGCTCCGCAGAGCAAGGGTATCCCAACCAAGCTCATCCCTAAGAAGAGAGACACTGCTGTTGAAGGAGAAATTGCCAGACACATCTCACTGCTCTACATTGAACTGCCTCAATAGTTCTTATTCCTAAACAATTTCCTGTTTCTCCTCACTGCTCTACATTGAACTGCCTCAATAGTTCTTATTCCTAAACAATTTCCTGTTTCTCCGGAACAGGCTTGGAATTTCCCATGACATGTTGAACATAATATCTGACACCAGTTTTTTATCTGATCAGTTTTTTATCTGACCAGTTCCAACCTTGATTAGGTAGCTACTTGTTTATTCCCTGCTTAGTTTCTTTTCTATAAGGATCATTGTCTAACCATGCCTTTTTTCTCATTATCTTTATTTTTCATGCATTGAATAATGAAACATTAAATTTATGGTGAGCTGTCAATTATTGTGCACCGTTTTGGGCCTGTTTTTTTTTTGTGATCCAATGATCTTCCTGCTGCTGAAATCAACTCCGACCTTGTGGACGATGCTGTCGGTGGAATTTTCACATGACATACCTACCTACCTGACCTGGTTCGTTGCTATTTGTTTGTTTTTTCTTTTTTGACATTGCCATCGACAACACCCACATTGGGTTTCTAAAAAAATTCACTTCATGCACCAATGGTTTGCACTTGCATCCCACGTTTCGTTTCTTTCTGTGTAACCTACATCCGTTCACCTCGCTCGCCGAAAAGATGCATGCTGCCTCGGTGAGAGAACATGACGACTTGATTGTTGTCGTGGTAATTGCCGAGGCAAAAAAATGATGCATGCCTGACGGGGTTTACCATGTCCAATGGCTTTTATTGCCTGTGGCCCCCAACATAGTTAAATATTGGACGATTTTGGCATTTTCAAACGAACAAGAGTGTCATTTCTGGAGCAACAATAATGGAAAAAAAGAAAAAAAAAAGAAGATAAAAAGATAAAAAATAAGATAAAAAAGAAAAAAAAAAACAGCAGGAGGGGAAATCCAAAATGCTGAGCTTTCGCTTTGGATCGTCGACGCAGCTGCTTTCGGAACAATCGGAACCATTCTTTTCTCTCTTTGGAGTCGCACTCGTTTTTCGAGTAGGAAGAGGAAGGAGTTGCGATTCTGTGGACATTTTTATCCGCAAAATGCTCACTGCTCCAGCAGAATCAGTGTGTCCAGATCACAGGTACTGAATGACATGAGTGGAATAGCTCTTTGATAGAACAGCAACAATGAACAACCTGAACCCTTTAACCGCACATTAAAACCTGGCGGTCTGGCACAATAGTTGCCACACCTGCTTTTTGTCACTTTTCAAGGAATGCATGAATTTTCCAGAATTCTGTCTCTGCAGAAGCCAGAATATTGACCAAAAATGATGACATGAACCTCCTCTTGACATTTTTATGTTTTAATGGGGCGTTCTCTCGGTAGGCGGACCATGGTATAGACATGGCATTTCGCGAATTATGCTGAACCACAGGTTGGGTTTGGTATGATTGGTTTTCGCAGAATCCGTGGTTTTGAAGGACCCTGTTTATGCGCAATGCAGTGATTGTAGTATACCACTGGAAACTCAACATTTTGTGAAAAGAGGGGTTGGCGTTCGTTAGCAAGGTTAGGTTTGGTTTTTTTAACACTGTAGGGCGTGAATCAACATTGCGGTGAATTGCCCTTATTTATTGGGGTAACGTTCAGATTTGATAAAGGTTGGAGAGACACCAATCCACGCCTTATATCACACCTTTGGACCTTCCGAAAATTAGACTTTTACGGAGATCCTTTTAAACTGTATGATAAAGAAATTGCCATGAACCCCAATATGTTAAGGTGCAGTTTTTTGCAAAATTCGGTTCAGAATATCTTGTAAACAGCAAATGTTCCTATCTTGTGATTTTTCTTGCGCATTGCAAAAAATCTTGAATTTTTGCAATGAAAATGTAGGAATGTAGGAAAATGTTTGAAAATGTAGGAATGAAGGTTCAGATCTCGAATCACGCCCGAATCAGCTGTCCAATTTCGAGTAGAATCTGTTTCTTCCAATCTCGAATCTTGATTCGAATAGTTATCAATCACCACATATTTCGGATCGAATCTTTTCGAATAGAATATGTGGCGAGAATAGATGGTCAGTTTCATGCAGTCAGTTTTTGCTCAAAATTAGCTATCTGTTAGGGCTTATATAAAAAAGGTCTCTCACGCAAAATTTCAACTCATTAGGTCAAGTTGTTTCTGAGTTATGGGGTGAAAGGTCACAATTTGGAGAACTGGCGTCTTTTCACATCATCCGTCAGTCGCAAAACAAACAAAACTGTTTCCATGGCAACGTCAACTGGGTTTCGACGTGAATCAAAGCTTCCGAAATTCTGCTGCTGAATGTATACCTTCACCATTAGCCAGACTCTCCATTATCAATCACACTCAGCTTCAAATCAGCAGCCAATTCGATGGCTAGAGAAGATTGGTGTTGTGAAACTTTAATTTCTAATTACAACGCTATTCCTTTTCCATTTCTGGGAAGAGTTCATCCATCTGCTAAATTGATTGCTGTGCTAAAGCGCTAATGGGTGTGAGTGGAAATGAGGTACCTATACGACCGTTCACGTATGTTACTTATCACTGCAACCAGAGATGCTCAAGAGGGTACCCTGTTCTTTTCCAAGAGTAGGTACCCTATCCAACACTGAAAACTGCCCGATCCGAAAGCTGTCAGTGCTAACAACGCTCATGAAGCAATCGTAGAAGGGTGTAAACATTCTAGCTCAAGTCTTTTATACGGGGGACAAAATTACACAATTGCACGGAAACAATTTCAGAAAATACCTAACTCTATTCTTAGCCGTGCCATTGCGTCCCCCTTTGACGCAGCGTTATCTCCAAAGGATCCACAAGGCGTAAAAATGATTTGTGTTGTTATTCTGTTTGCTTTTCATTTCTTAACGTTGTTGGGTTGTTATTTATTTTTTTATAGGTTAGGGTGGAGCAGTTTAGGAATGGGAAGGTTTCGCATTGGAAACCTTATAGCCAAACCTATAACCCAACATGATTTGGGTTAAAAAAGTTTTTGAACCAAGTGAACGTAACGAAACCAAACCTAACTTTGCCTAATCGAACAAAATAAATAACTGCGATCCAATGAAGAAACGAAAAAAAAAACAAAAAGAACAAGAACAAAGCAAACCCTGTTGGGGTAAGACTTTGGAATACCTGACTACCGGTGCTTCCGACGCTTCCGATGCATCCGAAGCTTCTGATGCATACGACGCTTCCGATGCATCCGACGCTTCCGATGCATCCGACGCTCCTGATGCTTCCGATGCATCCGACGCTCCTGACGCTTCTGATGCATCCGACGCTCCCGATGCATCCCACGCTTCCGATGAATCCAACACTGGGGACCGCCAAACCTAACCTATTCTAACCTAACCTAACCTTAGGTTAGTAACCTAACCTTAGGTTCGGTTAGGTAAGGTTAGATTAGATTAGGATAGGTTCGGTTTGGCGGTCCCCAGTGTCGGATGCTCGGAAGCGTCGGATGCATAGGATGCATCGGAAGCGTCGGATGCATCGGAAGCGTCGGATGCATCGGAAGCGTCGGTGGCACTTTTAATTGATCATTTTGCCAAACTTTCTGGTTTTGCAGTTTTTACAGTTGTGCTGGAAATCATTTCCAAAGTTACGACACTGCAAAAGACAAAACCATGGCTTCCCTGGAAGCGAACCTTTTAATCTTGTTTTCTTTTATTTTCATTAGGTACCCAAAAATCAAAAAAGGTAGGAGCATTCCCAGGTTCATTGTGAGACTTGGCCATCATGAAACGTGTTCATCATACTGGCGTATTGCTGATATTTGAAGGGAGTTGACACCGCTACCTATCTCTGCCCTGAGTGAAATTAGATAAATTCGAATCGTTAAGGGAGGCCACTTGCCTACACATTTACGAAGAACTTAAAGCACACCATGTCTAGCAAGAGCAACGTGGTGATTTTCGACGACCGCCGTGGTAAGGTTGCAAAGTGGAAGGTCAAGGAGGGTTCTATAATCTCCGACGGTTACGTTCTGCTGACCTACTACACGGAAGGCAAGGAGAACATCACGACGTCTGCCACAGAAGCACCAAATCTGAAAAAGTTCAAGTCGAACCGCGGTGGGATTGTGAGGAAGATATTTCTCGAAGAGGGTTCAGACCTCGAGAGAGGGTTGGCCTCCATTTTATTTCTTCGTCCTCCCTATTCTGTTGCTTCTTTGCTTTATGTCTGAGGTAGGTTTAGTGCCCTTTCATTTTCCATCCAGGCTACCTATTTAGGTAGGTACCTAGGTATGTGCTGGTATTTGCAATTTTGGTGGAAATATGCTGTGTGCCAACTGCCAAAACTTGCCATCTCCACTTTGTCAAGAAGGTACCTAGTACCCAGGGTTGGAAAAAAGCATGTTTTTTTTTTCTTAAAAAACAAAAAACGTTTAAAACATGTTTTTTTTTTTGTTTTAAACATTTTTTCATCTGTTTTTTCATCTGGACGTCAAAGTTGAGCCTGTTTCGACTGGGAGCACCAGGATCTATGATGTTGTTCTCGACCCGCGGTGTCTCGTCAGTCCCCAGGACCGCTTCTTCAGGGTCTCTTCTGGGGAGACAGGCTGAAACGGCTCTTCGGACCTCCACCCTCGGAAGTTGCTGGTGACCTCAGCTGGGTTATATCACTGGGACATCTTGCAGCCAGCCATGATGTTTCCAACTCCTTTTGACTTCGCGAACTGGTTCATTAGGTGCACCTGGGGACGTCGTAGAACAACATCATAGATCCTGGTGCTCCCGGTCGAAACAGGCTCAACTTTGACGTCCGGCCACAAGGAAGAATTACCTTCTAAAGGTTCTGGTGTTTTAAACAGTTTTAAACGTGTTCCAAAAGCTGCCAAGGCTAATTTTGCAATAATTTAGTGACAATGGTACTTGAAAATGGCAACAATAATGGTTTTGTTGATGACAATAACAGAAAAACATTGAAAATTGAGTTAATGAGCAAAAAGCATTTCTTTTGTTTTTGCAGATTGTTTTCAACAAAGCATTTCAAACAAGTTGCGGTTGTTTTAAACACGTTTAAAACACAATTTTGTTTTAAACAAACAGTTTTAAACAAGGTGTGGTTGAAAAAAAAAACAGATTGTTTTAAACAGAATGTTTCAAACGAACAACCCTGCCTGTACTGTACATGTCTTTTTTCTGCTTTTCTCAAATTTGTTTTTACAGTGGAGGAAAACAAATTTTTTCGAACAATTTTTATTTACAAAAAAAAAAAAAGGCAAGTAAATCCTTCATAAAATAGTTTTCAGACTCCAGAAGAGCCTCAAACCTGGAGTTCGTAAGCTCCTCAGATTTTACTTTGGCGGAATATTGGTAAGTAGGTAGGTACCTGGGTACTTATGCCATTTTGGGCAATTTTGGGAGCAAGTGAAAATTCCTGGGGACATTCCATATTTGGGGATTTTTCCTGAAATTTTGGGATTATTCACGGAAACTTTACGAGTTAGTCCCTATTCTCGGAATTTTTAGTACCTACCTACCCAGTTATTTCCTGGAATGTTCCAATTTTTGTGAATTATAGAAACATGTACTATTCTTCAGGAAGTGTATCAATATTCCAGCTTTAATTTTTTCAACCGAAAGATTGTCACGAACTGCCAAATTGACTAAAATTATTGTCCATTTAGCTTTCTGCGGCTGATTCCAATGGCTTAATTGTGTTTCGAAGGCACACCAGTTTCTTCAATGAACTGGGTCGGTACCTAAGTAGGTATGCAATGAAAAGAAAATTATGCCTGGTTGTTCCTGATCATCGTTGCATGTACTTGACCACTATTCACTGCAATAACACAAGAATGATTGGGAGTTGTAACAGGCGCTGAGCATTTTTCTGAAGAATGTAGTTTCAAAGAAATGTAATAAAAAAAAAAAAACTTCAAAAGTTGCCCTGGCGGCTGGCATTCAGAAAAATGTTGTCGGTGTCTCGACTTCATTTCATTGAATGGGTCATTCTGAGTCAAATACCTACCGACAGGGCTGGGCTATACTATTTTCAGCAGGCAGGTACCAAGATTTTTTGAACGATGTTGGGTTTTGTTTGGCAGCAGGCCAGATTTCACTTCGGCCTGAAATGAAATCTGGTCGCTCATAGATCTTGATCTGTGAAGCAGCATTGGCTGATCTTGCTTTTCCATTTGGTATTTATTCATTCTTCTCCTTGCAGGTGTGTTCTCCTTGAGCTGTCAGAGTGTCCACATGCGACCATCATGAAAGACATGTGCGCTGAATGCGGGTTTGACCTCGGGAAGCAAGCTGGCAAGAAGAATGGAGATAAGTGCTCCACTGAGATGACATCTCTTTCGATTGTCCACAACATCCCCGAACTGAAAGTCAGCTTGGATGTGAGTTTGAGTTAGGCATGTTAGATCTAGTTCTACCAACAGGGATGCTCGACGTAGGGTATCATAGATTGGGGGTTACTTGGCCTCCAGTGGGGATGGGGGGAACGGTGCAAGTTTGGGGTGCTGCCGAAAGACCCGGTTGTTGCTACAAACCCAATACGGAAGGCATTGGGCTTCTATGGCAATAGACATTCAGATAATGTTTAAGCTGGCCTTCCAAGTCTAGGTACCTCCGACAAATGTCAAGTGTCTGCGGAGGGCCACATCTCGGCCATCTACACTTGGTACTGCCTGGTATAAAAAAAATATTTTTCATCATTGTCATGGGTGGAATTATAATTGAAAGTTAGGGCAAGGGAAGGAGATTCTCTATTGCCAATGCAATATTTAGGGGCAAAACAAAGCACACTTTAGTGCCCCCGAATGCGTTCTCTTTGTTTTTTTATTCATGTTTTTAAGCTTATTAGTTTTTCTTTTATTTAAGTAAACTCATTTTCGTGATTTCGGCTGAGTATTCCAAATTAAAAAGCCGAAGTAGGTAGTTTAAAGATGAGAAAGTCAGCAGCACAAGGTGGATTTAAGGGCACACTTACACTTTCCTATGGGATTAAAGGGCACCCAACTGAGTAGCTGGGGGGCCTAGGTTCAGAAAACTCTTAGGATGCGCTCAAAACATAAAATTTTAACGTTACCAATCTCAGTGACCCTCAGTGTACGGACGCAACAGAATAAAATAAACTGCTTTCTGCTGAAAATTATGTCACTTCAACTTGACATCCTTTCACATAGGCCTATGGCTGAGTAAGTACCAATGCACGTTTTTTTTTGCACTGCACTCTTGTACAATGTCCTGCACAATGGGTGTGCATGCATTTAAAATTGCATGCCTCTGAAATATTGCACTTGTAATTGAATACACTTACTAAAATGGGAGTAAAAATGTAAGAAAATAAGGTCCCAGCAGATGTCCAAGGTATCCATTTGGCCAATAATTGGGTAGGTAGATACCTAGCTGCCAAAATTCCCCATAGGAACTTGCATTCAAATGATCTTTTTTACAGGTAGGCTATTGTTGTTTTTGCTTCACATTGCAATTTCGGTTTTGACGATGGTTGCCAATTATGGGCCTACAAATACCTGGGTGGGTACCTACCTACCTACCTACACATAAAACCACGTGGGGTTTTAGCTGAATATATCCAGAAAAAATATGCGTTCACCTCATCATATTCTGTTTTTTACTTTCTATTTTTACCTTCTTTTCAATTAGGATATTGCACCAAAATTTTGTCGATGTTTCGTGGCCCTCTTTACGGGGAGGTCTGTTTCGGTTACCTACATGATGTAGCTCCTACCTTCCTCCGTTTCAAGGTCTTTGTAGGTAGGTAGGTACTTTTATTATTGTGATTACCGATTTAAAAAAGAAAGGTCGAATCAAATCAGTTATAGCAGGAAAATGAATGTTGGAACCCAGCTTCACTATTCGCCTTGGTACCTAACTCTCATGAGCAGGAGAAATAATTTTGGTACCTATCAACGCACTAAGGTCGAGCATGGACCAGCACTCGCCTTGCAAGCTACGTAATTATCAGTTGGCTCGGGAATTCTGATGTAAACACTTGCAGCCAGTTTTGGGACACCAATTCATGCGGTTGTTCTAGTGTGTGACTGCGCCGATTAATTTGTCATGGATTGTCTCTTCCCGCTCTCATTCTCTCCCTCTATCACTCTCTCATTCCCTCCCTCTATCCCTCTCTAATTCTCTCCCTCCGTCCCCCTCTCCCCCCTGTTCACCTCCTCTCACCCTCCCTCCCCCTCCCTCTCATGTATTCTAAATAGGCAGGTCCACACAACCAATCTTGCGAAATATCAAATGGTTCGGAAATGCAAGAGTACCTAATTTCTTCAAAAATTCTTATTCAGTCACCTAACTTGCCTATTGTACCTACCTGCGTGGTGTGCTTTTGATACCTTCCAAACTTTCTATCATTTTTGTAATTTTTTCAGCATGCTTACAACCTTGGTAAGGCTGATGAAGAGCGTCTTCTGACTCATCGTAAACTTGCCCTGCTTGTTGATTTGGATCAGACTTTGATTCATACCACAAACGACAACGTTCCACCTCAGCTGAAGGTAAGCACAAGGTCAGGAAGAGAAGTGCGCCTTTGTCTTTTTTTGCTGATATCCCTTGCCTATGGCATGTAAAAACTTAACAACCAGCAGCTGCATTTGGCGCAACCAACTTGCGGGACGTTATTTGCCAAAAAAGCTGCATTTGGTGCAACCAACTTGCGCGACATTATTTGCCAAAGATAAAAGCTGCATTTGGCGCAACTAGTGTTCGTAAATTCCCGGGAATTTATTTTCGAGGGAATATTCCCGGGAATATTCCTTTTTCGGGAATTTTGGGAACAAACGAAAATTCCCGGGAATTTTGGGAATATTCCCGGGAATATTCCCCCATTGGGAATTTTGGGAATATTCCCTGGAATTTTGGGAATATTCCCGGGAATTTTGGGAATATTCCACGGAATTTTGGTAATATTCCCGGGTATTTTGGGAATTTAAAAGTCATTCCCGGGAATTTTTGGATCATTCCCAGGAATTTTGGGAATATTCCTGGGAAAATTCAAATTTTGAAAATATCACTGGGAATTTTTGGAATATTCCCATGTAGGTACTTTATGATTTTCCTGTGGGAACTTCAATTTTTTTCAAACTCAAGTAGGCCTAGTTCACGGTTGTTGAACAAGATTATTTTGCCAGTTTCCATATGAGTCATTTCACCATCATCGCCAGACCAGATACAGGCTGGCGTGAAAATGCAAAATGCACGAAAGCAGCAAAATGTTGATAATTAATATGGTTAAAGTCAGCCGGGCTGTGAATTCTGTGGTATATTATCATTTTCTAGGGTAGGTAATCAATTATGATGCGAAAGGACGAATATATGGCGGCGTATTTTCAGAGTAAATTTTGGGGGATTTTTAAACCCGGTTATTCCTGGCCTGTTTGCAATTGGCTTTTTTAAATTCCAATTTTCCTTTCTTTCGAACTAATTTTCTATTTGAAAAATCATACTTCACATTTAGGTAGGTACCTACTTAGCAGAGTTCGTTCAACAGTGAGCAGTTTTGCTCTTTTGAAATCACCGTGTGGGGCTGCTCCCGACTCAGAGACTTGTTGGTAAAAATTTATAAACATTTGCTCCTTCTTGACGAACATGATGCCATGATCAAGAGTTCGCGACTGCAGGCTCATGTCTGGTTTTGGTAGCTTTTACTAACGAAATCTTGTGTTGAAATTGCCTGCCGACTGCTCGCGTTGGAACTGCGTGGGCGGACTGGGACAACCCTGCACACCAAAAAATACAAAGGGACGTTGTAGGTACCAACATGCTTTGGGCCAACAAAAAGAATTTGTTCCAATTTTCATTTTTTTAAAGTGACAAAGATTATGTTTTAATTTTAAAATGTCAGCTGGCAACCTACATGTGAATTCGTGCTGCAAAGATGTGTGGATATTGCATAATGTTCAACAGTCGTAAAGAAGTAGATGGAAGTTGGTTTTTTTCTCTTGGGATAATCTAGGGTAAGATTTCACCAGATTTATGGCAAAAACATAGCTACACATTCACAGCCTTGGGTTGAACGTATAGACAAGCAAAAGGAGCAAAACGGCTCAATGTGGAGAGCAAGCCCACAACACTTAGATTTTAGGAGAGCAGCCATCCTCACCCCTTCATAGCAGAAAATTTGCAAGGTTCGTTGCCCACCATTCATTTATTTTAATGTGTTTGTTTTTGACCTGCCTGACATGCCACCTTTATGGGGCCTATTTATTTCGATTGAGTCAAATGCAAACATTTTGGTTACGCCATGCATCATTCATCTAAAAACTGGCGTTTTATCCTCTGCACTATCGGAATGTGATGCAAATCTTGGCCAAAATGGCTGTTGACTGAAAGACTGCATTGGTGTTGACATGCACCACAAATTTGTTTGCATCTCTCCGATGGCATTGGTTGTTTTTTTTTTAATTCTTGACAATGGACTTTGTCCCACGGTGGCGTCGGCGGGGGGACTCCGTCCCGTTTTTATTTTATTTTTTTAAATACACTTATCAAAGTCCAACCCCTCAGGTACCCCTTTTATGCCAAACGCTGGCTGCTCTGGAGACAAAAAGTCAAAGGACTCGCGATTACCTGGGTTTTATTTTTAATGTGAAATATTCAAATGCAAGAATTTTGCTGGAAATTTTGAATGAAAATTCCCGGGAATTTTGGGAATATTCCAGGGAATTTTGGGAATATTCCCGGGAATATTCCCTTGGAAACTTTTCAAAGTCAAAAACAGTCAGAAAAATCAATATGAGACTGGAAATATTCCCGGGAATTTTCATTGAAAATTCCCGGGAATTTTGGGAATATTCCCGGGAATATTCCCTCGGGAACTTTCCCAGAGGGGCGGGAATATTCCGGGAATATTCCCGGGAATTTTGGGAATATTCCCGGGAATATTCCCTCACTCCGAACACTAGGCGCAACCAACTTGCATGACGTTATTTGCCAAAAATAAAAGCTGCATTTGGCGCAACCAACTTGCGGGACGTTATTTGCAAAAAAAAAATAAAAAAACTGCATTTGGCGCAACCAACTTGCGCGACGTTATTTGCCAAAAAAACTGCATTTGGCGCAACCAACTTGCAGGACGTTATTTGCCAAAAAGCTGCATTTGGTGCAACCAACTTGCGGGACATTATTTGCCAAAAAAGCTGCATTTGGCGCAACCAACTTGCGGGACGTTATTTGCCATTTGTTTTCACTTTTTTTTGGATAATGATGAAGGCTAACCCAACCTGATCTACCAAATCCCCTGCCATCGCAGTCTGTTGCTTGTTGTTAACTTATTGTTTGGTGTCCGCCTATTGTTAACCTCTTGTTTGGTGTCCACCTATTGTTAACCCATTGTTTGGTGTCCGCCTATTGCTTTTTGTCAAGCTAAACTTGATATCCGCCTGTGACAACATACTTCTTGATCAAATTTTGTCTGGCGCTTTTTCACAAACACTGTCAGTAATTACCTGAATAGAGGCCATTTTCAGATTGACTGAGAGTAGATTCGGAGACAACGTTTCGCCCCCTTGTCTGGATCTTTTTTTTTTCGTGACAGACGACAGTGTTCTCTGCTGCTCCGCCACACCAATCAACATTCCTATCTACCAATGCTCACGAACCCACCCTCGCCCCACCTAAAAATGACCCCACCCACCCTTATGACCACCCACGAAACCCCTCACTGACACCACCTGCGATCTGCCCGAGCAGCCCCAGCACATTCCTCAGTCCCCTGGATAGTGGCTAGTGAAAGGAGATAAGGTACCTAGGTTAGAATGTAGCCGGCCCGGAAGTCCATCGGACCGGTTCTCAGAGACTGCTGTTCTGAATTGACGATATCGAATCTGCATTACCTTTCCCTGGCATTGAGTTTGAGACGTCGATCTCTTGATACCTAGCTGTTTGCCATAATCTCAAATTAATTTATTATTTTTTACATTCAGGACGTGTATCACTTTCAACTTTATGGGCCTTATTCACCTTGGTATCATGCAAGAATCAGACCAAGGACGTTCCAGTTCCTGAACAACATCCACGAGCTGTACGAGCTTCACATCTGCACATTCGGCTCACGTGTCTACGCTCACGTGATAGCATCCCTACTCGACAAGGACGGGAAGTTGTTCTCTCACAGGATCCTGTCACGCGACGAGTGCTTCAATCCGAATTCAAAGATGGGAAACCTGAAGTGAGTTGGGTATTTACCTGGTCGTGGGTACTTTAGGCCCTAATTGTGCGCGATCCTCACTTTTTGCAATTTTTCAATTAGCAGTCTGAATAATTGGGCTAATTGTAAAGCACTTATTCGTTGATTTCAAGATGTATCTGTCATTGTTTCTAATGCCTGAAGACCCTTATCTCATTTGCCATTGCATGGGCATGGGGAACCTGCGATGGTTGCCGAAGAAACTGCAGCGGCACAACGCCAGGAAAACGGTGGATCAAGAGGCGGGCGCAGTTGGTGGAAATGCAACGAGGAGTCAAGGGAGAGCTGTAACGAGGTTGCAGTGGTGGAATAAGGGAGCAGACCAACCAGTGATTGCATTGTGCAAACAGAAGAGGAGATTTCAGGAGATGGGTGTGGGTGGAGAGGAGCAATAATGGCGTGAATGTGGATGGCAACAGCAGGGACGCGTTGTGGACTGCTGGCAAAGGTTGCTGTGGAAGTGAATTGTGGTGATTTTTGTTGCCATTTCACAAGACGGGCAGTTTTGGAATCCTTCAAGACTCCAACACAATAGCCAATCCTTCATTTGGAAATGACAGAGAAACCAGGGTGTGTGCGCACTGATTTTGTTACGCTGGCTGGCTGCTTCTCGGTTGTACAACCAGAGATTGTGGAGAGAAATACTTCAATTGTTGATGAAATGTACTGGCACCCAGTGTGGCCAAAAGCTAGGAACATTTCCAACGGCAACTCACCCTCGGGTTCAACTCAATGATGAATTTGTTCAATGGATAATTACGAAAATTTCATTTCTATGCACAGTGCTTACTCCTTATCAATTTTAGTTGCATTGAAAGATGCATCCGTCTGTTGAATTGGCTAGGTATTGAGTTAAAATAAAGAATGCGGTCATATGTTTTAATGGTAGTTCTGGCTCACTTTCCTTTGATATTGACAATTTCTACTTTAGGTCTCTGTTTCCCTGCGGAGATCACATGGTCTGCATCATTGATGACCGGGAGGATGTCTGGAACTTTGCTCCAAATCTGATCCACGTCAAACCTTACCACTTCTTCAAGCACACCGGAGACATCAATGCACCTCCTGGATTGGCCAAACAAGAGAATGATGCGGAATCAGATGTCGCCGATCTTGGCAGAGGTAGGTCTTACTTCGACATCAGTCATGTGCTAGGTTTCTTACTCATCCTTGATTTGAAGCCCGAACTACCTTTTGAGCACGGATGGCTAAACGTACAATGTTAACAAGAACCTGTGAGTCATTTGTTGCGTACCTACAACATTCTTTTGCAGCAATATTATCTAGACAGCTTGACAGCCAGTCAACAATTTTCGTGAAGTACCTCCGTACCACGGATCGAAAGGAATGTTTCGTGACAATGTTTTGACCCCCCACAGGATGGAGTCTTTCACAAGTCCGTAGATGTGTCATGTTCTCTGCGGCTGGTTTTTTAACCACGATAATTGATTGTCCCATATATGTGGTGCTCTATTTCAGCACGTGCACCACGAACGGGCATATCACAGAACATAATTGAAAAAGCTACTAACAGCCGAACCGTTCGTTGAGTTGTTGAGCTGCGCAACATTTCGCCCTCGCAAACGTAGGGCTTCGTCAGGCGACACCAGCTAGTGCACAACTGACGCTGCAGGCAGATGAAGACGGAGAAGGATTGATCTTCTTGATGTTGAGGGGGTGGGTGTTGGGTGCGGTGTTGTTTTGTTGGATCCAGAGCGAACTCAGTTGGATCCTCCAGGGCGAATTCTTCTATGGGGATGGCGGCAAGGTTGAGTGGTGGGAGAATGACTCTGATGTCAGACTCAGAGAACGTTGCGCAGCTCAACAACTCAACGAAAGGTTCGGCTGTCAGTAACTTTTTCAATAATTACCTATGTTCTGTGGTTTGTGGTGCTCGTGCTTCAATTGCACATCATGTTTACTCAGAACCAAGACGCGTAGACTGTATTCATAAGGTAAGCCCAATCGCGCCGAAAAAATACTGTTTCCTGATTGGTCGCGTGATCGTGACGTAACTGAGCCATCGAAGCAGCGAAGATGGACGGGGAGAGGAAAAGACAATGCAAGTGAACGGCGGGTCGCGGTGCGCCGGCCACGGAAAGGAAAATTTCTCTTGAACCGATTCACGGATTTTTATCACACTTATTGTGCTGGAAAGCTGAAAATTGGACGATTTTAGACGTGTACAACAGTCCCGAACTTTTCGCTGGTAAAATCCTTAAAAATTGATGTCAAAAATTGTCCAAGATAAGATGTGACAAAGTTTCGGGTTCCTGTCCCACCTTTTCAAAGATTGCGCGATTTTTTCCGTTGTAACATGGTTTCGTCCTGCGGAAGAGTTGTAGAGGAAGCTTTCAGCTTTCCAAAAATACCAAAATCATCGAATTTGAATGCCATTTCACTTCACTATTTTATGACCAGTTTCAGTGTGACGTAGCGGCCTTGTTTTTTCTTGAGCGGGGAAGAGGCCACGCTTCCCATCCGCGGGAGTCGCGGCCTCTTCCCCGCTCAAAAGCAAAACGATGCTTCCATGTCGCGTTCTCTCTTGATAGTCAAATGGAGTCCAAATTCCGAGATTCTATGAGGGACAGGACTTCGCTCTGAAGGCCAGGAAAACACTTTATGGATGAAGCCCAGCGCTTTAAGGTGGATAGCCAGCCAAAGGGAAATTGCATTTCTCTCGAAGATACGAGTACCTGAAGGCCTTCCTGCTCACCAGGCGGAGAGCCAGCGCTCGAGTTCTGTCTTCACATTTCCACTTTGTTCTCGCCTTGCCTTTGACAATATGCTGTTTATTTGGCCACTGCTGAACATTGGTTTCAGAAGTCTCGTTAGCTCATTGCTTAGGTCTGCCACTTTCTTGCTCCTAATCGCTCTCAATGCTTCAGTCAAGCTGGCGTTCTTTCGATTCAGTCGCATTCTCAACACCTCTAGGGATCGAACTTTATTATTCAACTGCGCCCTCAGTAAATAATTTTCACGTTTCAGTTTCACATTTTTTTCGTTGGGAGTGTTTCTCTCAAACACTGAATCACTGTTGCTCACTTCAGTTTCACTTCCACATGCGTGGCCCAGGCAACTTGACCTGCATCCGGCTTACAAGCAGGCCCGGTCGTTCGGGAGACCGGAAATGAAGCAAGTTTTTGAGGCTCGCCTTCACATTCCTTGTCTGGCAGCGCAGAGATCGGGCTTTTTTACGTGGGGAATCTCGACTGCAAGCTGGAGTCAAGTGAAGAGTTGGCACGACACCTTTCTTCAAAATGTGTCTCGGCGGCAAACCGAGCAATTCCGATTGCAAGTCCCTTTCGAAATCTTCGGCAGCGAAGTGAGAACTGCAAATCAATGCCGAGTTCACATTGAATGTGTCTGCTCGCTTGCAGTTGTGGATCCACTGTGCACTCACCTGTTTATCCGCAGGAAATCGATGAAAACTCGCTTCTGATTTCCCTGAATTTTGCTTCGTGTTCTTGCACAATGCAACGGCACAATTCCTCGGCATTTCTCCGACTGGACGACAAGACAACGGACAATCACACCAAAGGACGACGCCTGCAATCCGCAAACGGAAACAAAAATGAAGCGCAACCAACCAACAGCTGATCGCATTTCCAATGCACGAGATGAAAACCAAAGAACAGAACGCAAGAATCCATTTTCCATGTCTCTCTCCCATCTCCGCTTCACGTTTCCGAAGCTGTTTTCTTCCCAAGAAGTGCACAGCTCGACCGGTGCTTCCTTGTTCAACGCTCTCGCGAATCCGACACACATCAGGCGGTGGCTCAGAGTGACGTCATGATGCAGGGGTCTCCAAAATCTTTTTAAATTTGGAAATCCGATCGGGCTTAACTTATAAATACCGCCTACGCGTCTTGCTCAGAACATCCTTTTCTCTCAACACTTACTGTGGGTGGTTTGCATTCAGGTTTTTTCCTTTAAGTGAATTTCTAGTCCTATCACCTAAAAGTAGGTAGGTACCTAAATACATTTTCAGGTTTAAAAAGCAAAATGTCTTGTGGTACCCAACCTTTATCTTCACCTGTTTCATTTTTTATTTGAAGGGGAAGCTCCAGAAACTGTCAAAGGTCAAGATTTAGCCGCAGACAACACATCAGCTTCAGGCTCGGAAAATGAGAAAAATGGCATTTCCGGTTCACTGGATGGCAAGGGTTCGATTCCCAATGCAACCGAACATGTGGACGATGATCTCAATGTGAGCGAGGACAGCGAAAGCCGTGACTCTGTTTCGTCGAAGAAGGATGATATGGAGGAGGATGGTGGTGTACAGGCGGATGTCGATTGCAGTGGAGGAGACGGGGATGATCCTGATAAGGGGAAGGAGGCTGAATCCACCGTCGGGGAAGAGACTGTTGAAGCAGCTGGCGATAAAGTCGTTCGAGGGAATGGAGAATCGTCAGACGATAAGAAGTGCCCTGAAATCGGTAAGCCTTTATTGCAGTTGTGATTTGAAGGGGTTGGACAGGAGAGAGGTCGCGGAGGTGAAAGTAGGGGTAGGTGTATGTGAGGCATGCGCCTGACTGGGTGCACATCTGGTTGCTTTGTGAATGTTGTGATGCGTTTTAGTCCTGTGCCCAATGCTAAAAAGTGCATGGCAACTCTGACCCCAAGGGCGTGGGAATGCATCTCCCGCATGCCCTGAACTCTTGGCGTTCCCACAGCCGAAACACTTAAATGATCCCTTAGAGCACTCTGAGCTCAGTTGGAGTACGTTTTGCTCATTTTTGCACTTTTTAGTACCAGAGGCAATTTCATTATTCAACACTTAAATGATCCCTTAGAGCACTCTGAGCTCAGTTGGAGTACGTTTTGCTCTATTTTTGCACTTTTTAGTACCAGAGGCAATTTCATTATTCAACACTTAAATGATCCCTTAGAGCACTCTGAGCTCAGTTGGAGTACGTTTTGCTCTATTTTTGCACTTTTTAGTACCAGAGGCAATTTCATTATTCAACACTTAAATGATCCCTTAGAGCACTCTGAGCTCAGTTGGAGTACGTTTTGCTCTATTTTTGCACTTTTTAGTACCAGAGGCAATTTCATTCCGTGCTTTATTGACGAGGTACCCTGGAAATTTTTGCTTGTGCCCTTTTTCCAGATACTCTTCCTGCCCTATTTTCGACACACTTTGAACACTGCCCATGTCCATTGATTGGACCTTTTACCACTGTACGCAAGTTGGTACCTAATAATAATTGCCACGTGCATAATTTTAACTGATCTTGACGAACAATTGTTATTTTTTGTAACAAGCAAAGGGACCACGAGTGTTGCCTCGTTTCCTTGCAACAACCCTTGGTGATAAGAGTGGGCCTTCTTTGAGTGTGAATGCGTTGTGTCATCTGAGATTACACTGTACACTCGCAAGCAGAACGTCAATAGCGTGCTGAGCCATTCCTGAACTCAGCAAGCCAGACAACCGTGCAATCAAACTGTCTGGAAATTGGTGACAATTGTGTCCTGGTTCCTGCAGGATTGGCCCATTGTTTACTCAATTCTCGCATCTTTTTGTGCAATGTTAGCATCAAATTTTGTCTTGGGGCCGCGATTCGTTTCACAATGTCAGTAATTACCTGAATCTGAATAGGGACCATTTCCAGTCGCACAACACCAGCACCAGAGAATTTTATTCACTGTGGCGTTTGACTCGAAAAAGGCTCCAGAGTCCAGGGGAAGAAACATCATGTCGGCATCTACTCTGTCTATCCAAAATGGCCTCTTCTCAGGTAATTAGTGACAGTGAATGTTAGCATATTGTTCGTGCAGTGTTCTTCCATTTTGTTCTTGCGATCATAACCTTTGGAAGGTAGGTCTTCCTTTTGATGTCCTGTGCATGGCCACTCATTGGCTAGTTACCAGAGAAGGGGTTCTTGGTCATCCTTTGTGGGTACGTGACGTCCCCAGGTGCACCTACTGAACCAGTTTGAGAAATCAAAAGGAGTTGGAAACATCACGGCTGGCTGCAAGATGTACCATTGTTCTTGCAATGTTCGCATATTGTTCTCGCAATGTTCGTAACTCTAATCAGGGAACAAAGAGAAATCCAACTCGGGTCATGATAACAAAGAGCGTCTTTCTGTTCCGATCTTTCTTCTTCATCTGATGATCCGATGTTTTCTGGTGATGAGCAGTGAACGGAGAAGTGACGGAATATTCGCTTATTCAACTGTTGCTTCTGAGATATTCTCTTTTTTTATTTTTATTCTGTGGTCTTTGGCAATGCTCGTGATATAAGTGCTGACACGTTTAAGAGAAATATTGTGCAGAGGACGAATTAATCTAGTTTTTATCCTGTCTGGATAAATTACACATTGTTGTGATTTATCTTGTCTTTGCGTCACACTATGACAATGCCTTCTGGTTGCCATTGTTTGTGCTATCCACATTGTGATTTGCGCAGGAGAAGTCCATGCAAATTAAAACTAATAATACTAATAAAAACTAAAAACTCCAGATTGAAACGAAAGCTTTTGAGGTGTCTGATATAACCTCTTCTTGTTTTTAAAGACGATCTTTAATTTCTGCAGCATTACATTTTTGCTGCATCGCCACAACACAGCTTGCAACAGAAATTGAGCCCTATGTGTGCAATATCAGGCAAGTTTTACCAATTTTATTTTTGCACCACCAAACGCACCTTGACCTTTATCCGAGACAATTGTTCAGCCAGTTCGACGGCAATTTGGTTGTTTGGACAACTTGGCCCCTTGAGGGGGGGGGGTGCAATCCCTGGCATGACTTTACTCAAGCACGGCAGCAAGGGCTTTTGAAAAAAAAACATGCGGAGAAATGAGTACACCTTGTTCCATTTGAAGGTATAAACTGAGAATGCTTGACATTCTTCCATTTAAATGCACAGAAAAACTTTACTTTCTATGCTGAGAATGATGTTTTCGACCGAGTTTTCATTGTTGAAAGAATTCTGAATTCACTCTGAGCACACTTGGGAGCATCCTTGGCTAATATCTTCAAGTGGAATGAGGAGTAGGTACCTCGTTCTGCAGCCCCTTGTCCCAGAAAGATGTTGGGAATGAGCTTCTTGCCATCACGTGCAACGCGAGCGAAATGCATCATGAAATTTGTGTTGACGGTATCCCATAACATGCAGGGCTCAATTTCTTTGTAACTGCCTGTACTCAGAACTGAGCTGTCTTGTGGGCTATTTCTGCAGCAAACCTAAAATTTCGGAACCGCATCCTTTCCAGGCAGCATTCTGGATTTCGTTGATTTTAGAAGCAAGGTAACACGGACAAGCGGTTATTTTTTAATTTCGTTGTATTTGCAAATGCGGCTGGGCAAGGATAGGGAACCTTGGTGGTGGGGGTAAAGGGCCTGTGGCGTGGGGGGGAGGGTAGATCCAGGAAAGGGGGTCTGGGAGGCGGCAGCTCGGAAGTTGAGAAGGGTCTGGGGGATAGAGCTCCAGCGGGGATACAGGGGGCGGAGGCCCTGGCAGGGGCTTTGGAGATGGAGTTTCCCAAAAGCCGAATTTGCCACGAAAAAGATGTGCAAGCCGAAGAAATAAAAGCGGCAGATTTTTAGAGTTGTCAGATTTTAAAGGTGATATTTTCTGCAGCGTTGCATTTTTTACTAAATCTCCACAACCATGAGCAATTTTTTGGAAATATATTCCGTCACGATGTGAAACTGGGAGGTCAGGTCATGCATGAGCTTTGCCACCAGCATTCAACATTTTTTCTTCTGTTTTATTCATGTGGCTTTCTTTAATTTTTTTTTTCCAGATCAGAAACTCAGTCCCAAGGATGCTGGTCCAGATTCTGCCAGACAGGACACCGAGCAATCTACAAGTTTGGCCAGCTCTGATGATCCCAGCAAGGCAGGGGACAAAAGGGAATCTGCGGCCGTTGCGGGGTCGAACGGTACTAGCTGTCCTAAGGATGAAATAGACATCCCAGATGACGATGATTACCTATATTACTTGGAGGATATCCTCCGGACGGTCCACAAGTCATACTTCGATAGATTAGAACGTATGCGGCAACAGGGATACAAGGGCATTCCCGACTTGCGGACAGTGATAC
Source organism: Sinentomon sp. SZTP_YWyxl (assembly GCA_030068105.1). Classification (NCBI taxonomy): domain Eukaryota; kingdom Metazoa; phylum Arthropoda; class Protura; order Sinentomata; family Sinentomidae; genus Sinentomon; species Sinentomon sp. SZTP_YWyxl. Next base: position 533 of record JASGXE010006675.1, on the reverse strand, counting down.
CGGACGTCAAGTCCAACGTCTTGAGGGGTGTTAACATTGTGTTCAGTGGGGTTGTACCCAACCACGTCTCGCTGGAGAAGAGTAAGGCGTACCTGGCTGCTCGCAGCCTCGGGGCAAACATCTCAGAGAATGTTGTCCTGCCGAAGAAGGGTAAAACGGACTCCGATGCGACGACACACCTCGTCGCATCTCGCCTCGGGACGATCAAGTACAACGAGGCGAGGCGGTGCAAGGGAATACGCATCGTCACGCCGGACTGGTTGTGGCGGTGCGAGGAACGGTGGGAGAGGGTGGAGGAGGCCCTCTTCCCGCTGAACAAGTTGACTGCTTTGAATCGGCCCCACGTGACGGATGGGGACTCCAGTGGTAGCCGATCTCCTTTCCAACCTGCCGTACCTGAGCCGTCCGTACCTGTGAATACAGCAGTCCACAGTGTCCCAGTGATCCGGCCGCCCATGCCCCAACATGCCACGTCCGCTCTGCCGACATACGATCCCGTCACCGGCAAGCGGGTGCGTCCCCCTCAGCCAGTT
>JASGXE010006674.1:0-20058 GCA_030068105.1 Sinentomon sp. SZTP_YWyxl | reverse complement strand
TCAGATACCCAAAAAGAAGGGAAAAATATCCTCAAATGTCACAAGCAGCCCACTTGCTTAAAAGAGGCCAGGTGCCTTTCTCTTGATGAGACTTTCAGGGAACATAATTGTTATTTGACGGCTTCATCTCCAAATTTTGTAATCTTTTGTGACAGGGTGGGGTGGGAGCACTTTCATGCTTCACAGTCACCACCCCAATGCGAGTGTATCCCAAAGCATGAAAAAGGGTAAAAGTCCCATTGAAATATTGGTCGACGACGTGAATTCGTGTGGCCGTGACTAAGATCAAAACGGATTCATGGTTTTGTTCCCTTTGTCTTTCTTACACGTGTTACCAACGTTTGTGCGTAAAATGCAAGAATGTTTTTTCCGTCAATGGATAAGGTGGGTGCGGGAGAGGAAATAGAACACACCGAACATGGAAAGACAAATTAACACTGTGCCATGAAACAACCACGCACAATTTTACGTCAACACATAAAATGAACGAGCTCAATGATGAACATAAAATAGAAATTCTGACACAAAAGAACTGCAAATAATGATATCTCTAAAAGCAACATTACAAAAACTATAAAATTTCAGAAAAGACATCAAACATACTTTAATCTTCATTTCTGAAAATGTCTCGTCGGTGCTTTTAAAATGTATCAAATGCTTATAAGAACACAAATTAAAGTGCGAAAGCGTACAAAAAACGTTTTACAAAATGATCGATATAAATTGCGAAACACAATAAACATGCATCCAATACACTCTAGAAACAAAACACTCAATTCAACACACAACTCAAGCTTTGAATCCTAAACTAAGAACCACATATATTATCAAATTTAGTAAAAAGGCTCAAATGTAATTAAAAAAGGAAGTAAAAACTATATGTAAAAAAACAAGCATGGAAATATTCACGCATGCACAAAAGGGTTAAAGTTCCAGTGGTCAATGATGTTTGTTTTTCGTGATCGCCTGAGAAAACCACAAAGTCAATGATCCAAAAATGCATAGCAGCCAATCAGCAACATTTTCTGCAGAGGTCCCTTCCCTTCCATCCTGTTAGATCATGGAACGAGGCAGAAGTAATTTTGTCCTTGACTGTACCGACTGGTCCGTGAAAGCAGACCCCAAGTCAAGCGAAAGTAAAAGCGTGAAAAAAACAAATTTAGAAGAATGCAGTGAGATCTTAAGACATCCAAAAACTAGGACTGCAAACACATCTGTTCTTGCCAATTTCATTAGGTGCAGTCTGATTCTACCGAGCCAATTTCAAGTCTGAAGTCACCCTCAAATGAACTTAGAAATTATGCGTATGGCTTGAATGACATGAGAGCTACATATCGGGCAACGTGACGAACTCTGCCCACTCAGGCTCTGAGCACAATCGTAGCAGAAAAGGTTATGCCCACACGGGACAAGTGCTGCCGTTATCTCCTTCTTGCTGCAGACATAACACTTCGCATCAGTCTTCCCGGGCGGAAGGATCACCATTGAGCCATTATTGCAAGACAACGACGACCCTGACAGGCCGCTGCTGTAACCGCAACCAGAAGATGACGAACCATCAAGTGAACCAGATGTGATGGACCCAGACGATGAAAGAGAACCCAGGGAATCCGTGGGCGTAGATGGCGACGAAAACCCAGATGACGACGTCATACCTGATGCAGGCAAACCATTCACCAACCCACTTAACGGGTCGGAACTGTATCGACGAGCAGGAAGGTGGTTTTCGGACGTGATGGGAGGTGTCAAACGAGGGTCTTCCAGGTTGCCATCGGAGCTGCCGTTGACGACGCCATTGGCATTCGAAGTGGGGAGGGCCCCACTGATGCTGCTGCTGCGCCTGATCAGGCTGGAGTTCATGGAGCCAGAAGAGTAATTCGTCTCAAGAGAGGATTTTCCAATATCATTCCACAACCTTGATGAATCATATGGCACATCTCCAACACTGTCCTCCCTCTCAAAGCTGCTCCAGACAGAGTTGTTCCCACTGCTCAGGTTACCGACGCTGAAGCTGGCCAAATCGTTGGCCTTCACGTGGTCGGCCATGCTTGAAGTGATGTTTGTTGTGGTACTGATTGAAGAGAATAAATTGTCCTGGGAATAAGTTGACGGGAACAGTGAGCTGTCGAGGAAGGAGGAGCATGAGGAGCCAAAACCAAGGTCACTACCAATCGAATTCAGTGCAGACATCCTGCCAATGCCATTGGTGGAGGGCAGTTCGGATCCGGAAATGAGGGTGGACAGTGATGCGTTGGTGCTGGAAGACAGGGAATTCAGGGAACTGAGTGAGTTCAGGTTGGACATGTAGGATGATATGCCACCGGCCGTGCCATTGCTACTTAGACCGTTCAATCCTGATAGGCCAGTTTTGTAAATGGAGCCCAAGATGTCGTTGGAAATAACATCCGTTCCATTGATGCCAATAGAGCCGGGGAGACGTATCTTGGATCCATCCCAGTCGGCAGCATCGAGCAGCCCACCGGTGCGAAGGGCTATGTGCTCGTAGATCTCCTTCTGGGCAGCCTCGGCATTCTCCGGAAGACCAGTGACCTCGAATATCGGCTTACTGTCTCTCGATGGCGTCACAATGTACGTCTGGGTTTGCTGCTGAATACGCTTGACAGTGGCTCCCTTTGGTCCAACCACCAGACCAACAACGCGGTACGGCACCTCAACGTTGATGGTGATTTGACCTTTGATGTTCGGTGGGCCAGGAGCTGTTGAACCATTTAGGTTATTCTTCCTGGATGCTCGTATCTGGGAGAAGTGTTCGGCTGCGGATACTATCTCCCTTTTTGCCATGTTCACATCCTCTTTCCTCCCAGTGACCACAAACACGGGCTCCTCTCCACGGACTGGAGTTTTGATGTAGGTGTTTGTTTTTGCACGGAGGGCTTTGATCTTGCAACCTGAAATGAGAGGGAAATAGAATAATGTCAGAATAGGAGACAGCAAAAAATCTACCCAATAAATCCTTTCCCCTTCTCGGAATGAAAAAATGTCCCAACACACAAAGAATTTGGCTCATTTGAAGATTTTAGGGTCAAGTAATTTATTTTGGGTACACATTTGCACGATCGCAGGGTAACAATTTCAGAAAATAGCAGTACTTTATTTTGCTGCACAATTGTGTCCCCCTTTGGCACCAGCATTTGCATACGACACAGGGTGTGCCTTTTTCTATCAGGTACCTGGTTTGGTTGGGGTTCGTCCAGGTATGATTCCCCAAGGCTCTCGTGGACCTGCTAAGTCTGCAGGGGAACTGCAAGGATGAACGACACCGATTGTCCACGCTAACTCGTTCTGAGATAGTGGATGACTGTCCATGCTAACTCGTTCTGAGATAGTGGCAAGGCGAAAGGTAGCATGAGGTGAAATGCTAAAATGAAGAGGATGGAACCATCGGTGTTATTAGCACGTCCACGAGGCAAGGATGGTACAAACGTTTCCCTCGACATAAGATCACTGGGAGTGAGGCACCTTCCATGGTGACACCGCTCCAAATCCCGACCAGGATGTGAGACTGAGACTGAGCATGTGAGCAAACGACACAGCAGTCCAGATATATGGGCAAGCAGATTCAGGCATGGAAACTGTGCCCCTCCACAACAAGGAGTTGAGCTGTACAAAGCATAACAGAGGAGATGCACACCCTGCCGTCTGCTGTTGCCAAAGGGAGACACAATTGCAAGCCGAACGACTACGGCAATTTTCTGAAAATGTATCCCTGCAATCGCGCAATCATGTCCCCCTTATAAGGACTTATCCCGGATTTTACACATCAAAATGATCCTGAGATGCAAAAATTGCAGGATGCACGAAGGAATCGACAATTTTTTGAAGACAACCACTATTGATCAAGTTTCTATTGCGCAATCAATTGCAATTGCAATAGCACACCACTGTTGTTGCCCTCACATGTGGCAACAGGGGATGATTGAGAGCGATGGACAGGAAGAGAGTCGACATCGAGGAATCTGATCAACTACTCCATTTGTCTTATTGTGATAATTTTTCATTTCATGTTATTTTAAAAATCACAAGGAATGCAGTGAGATGTGAGATGAACTGTTGTGATTCAACTCCACACCCATCCAGCAACTTCAAATATCTCGATGTGAAGCGGATATTGATATTTTTCCTCTCTGCTCATGAATATGAGCTGGGCCAACAATAAACAACCGCAGTGGTGGAACCATAAGCTAAGGTTAAGACGATCACTCACTGGGCCTCTTTTTCGTGCACGCGTAATTAATAGAATTCGAAAATCAGCCCTGTGGGTGGAATTTACGAATAATTTTTAGCATTTCCGATGGGTATCAACTTCAGAGAAAGCAGCATTGCACAGAGTGATGAAAGAAAACCATCAAGGAGCTCAAACATCTTTCATCGGAAACACTTCCAAACACGTCTGGGTAATTGTGGAGCAGGCCAACTTTGCTGATGTGATTTGCACTCGCTTCCTTTCGTTGTTTCTGAAAACAGCTACTAAACCTCACCTGAGCAAACCTTCCCACCATTCACCACCCATTGCTTGTTGTCAGCATTGGTCTTGTCCAATGTGCCAAATGTGCAGGGTTAGGATTTGGCCAGCAAAAATTACTTTTGTCCAGGCCAGTGGACAAAACTGGTTTTAACCGCGGCGAAAACTGACTAAAACACCAAAAAATGAGGTCATTCCCACTCATTTCTAAATTTTCCACTGTGCACAGCGAAAAAAGGATTTAACAAAGTTGATGCAGGAGCACCTCAAATGGGAAACATTGTTGATAACAAGAAGATTGTTAAGAACAAGAAGATTGTTGATAACGATTTGTTGCTGTACGGAGGCTGTTGCATGTATCCAAACTTGCAAATGGCTAGCGGCCTCCCCGCCTCCTTGTTTTCAACCAGATTTGCAAAGATGCCAAAGAAATCCAATCCTGCTTTTCAGTTAATGGACAAACATTGAACCAAGAACTTTTGGCCAGGAAAGTATGCCTTAGATAGTGGCAAATTGTAACTCGCAACTTAAAAGTCAACGTAACTTCTTTGAATCAGAGCCAGCAATACTATTCTTCCAAAAAAATAATCTCATAATAGGGCCAAAAAATCTGTCTGGACCCAGCTGGTCATTTCAGATGGCACAGAAATATCATTTGAGAATCTTATTTCACACCTGGCATGGCATGATAAGATTTCTGTTTATCATAGCATGTGTTGTGGATAATTCTGTAGGTTGCGAGGATTTTTCTTGCCAGAGTGTGGCCTTTTCTTGCCAATCCACTGGTTGCTTGCTCCCTGCTCAAAATGGCAACCTTTTATGATGATATGGTACTTTGCTGCAGGACTTGACTTGCACAGGAGGCCCCATCATGGGACAACATCATTGTAATACCTATTTAAGATTTGGTCATGACTGCAATTCCAGTCAGAGACCAAGTAGGTGGGCAACAAATAACAACACAGAAACTAATTGGGTATCAACCATGGAGTATCAGAATTTATTGTCCTTTTTACATGTTGGCTGGAAAAAACCTTTACTGGGCAGAATGGACTGTTGGGACTTCTGACTGGAGTTGGTGTCGGTTCAAATTATTCTGACAAGAGTATACCTATTCCGCTATCTCGACAAATGTATGTCAGTAATTAATTTTAGTGCAAGAAAATTTTAATATTAAATAGCTTTTCTCTGGCTTTGCACATTCCACATTCGTTTTAGTTTCTGTGATTTCCTGACCGAGAACATACAGAATATGTTTTCTGCAGGCTCTTTAAGCTGCTTTAAGCCAACTGTTTAAACATGAATATTTGGTACACTTCCAAGTGTGTGCCCACCACCACATCCCCCGCTTCTTCACACCGCAGCCCCCGCATCCCCAGTTTTTTCAATCCGCGTCCCCCGCATCTTTCCAACACTGAACGGGGATGCTGAATAGTTTGCTGCTTTTGATTGTTTTTTTTTTTTTTCTTTTTCAACAATTATTTTTTATTTATTGTTTTTTTGTTTTTTGTTTTTTTGGAAATTATCAGTCAATTTTATTGGAATATCTGTTGAAATGGAGATTTATTTTCAATTCATATGTTGTTCTAATATCGGTCACAAATTTGGCGAACGGGTGATGCTTTCATCTGCTGTCGCCACAGAAATTTGCAGAGTCGGCTGCCTTTACCATCTTGTCGGCCACTTACCCTGGTCAATTGCTTATAAACTCCCTCCAAGTCCAAGTGCGCCCTAATCTCTGGGTATTGGCCAATGAGTTCCACAAAATGTTACGAATTGGATGTAGAAAGGATGGGGGATGGCTTGATCATGTACATCTGCAATTCGCAACAGTGATCCTTCCCATGCACAAATGAAGTCATCTCATGGAATGACCAAAGTGCTCTATCAAACAACAAACTACGAAGACTCGAGGGCATTAGATAAAAATGACGGGTAGTCACTATTCCTCCAATGATGAAAACCTTGAGTCAAAGTCTCGCTCTGATCCATGTTGAAATAAAATTACTGAGAAATGAAAATACAACCAAGAAACTACCCTGCATCCTTCCAGAGCGATCGATAGATGCGGGGGATGCGGTGGAACGATGCGGGGGATGCGGTGGTGGGCACACACATGGAAGTGTTACTTTTTTTTACCAAACATTTTTCCAGTTTTCGTATTGCCATGTCAAGAAAAAATAAACAAAAATAAGTTGTTGCAAAATGCAGGATTTTTTAGGGGTTGGGTCTCTGTTTGCGAAAGCTGACTAATCTTCTGGCAAAGATTAAAATTCTTTGCATCAGTCTGTGCATCAAAACTCACTCTTTAGCAGTTTGTCCAGTTTTAGCCAGTTTTGGCCAGATGAAAGTTTTGTGCGAGATGGTTAAAACCTTTAAACCAGTGGTTAAAACCGTCCAGTTACAAGCGGGACCAACCCTGGACAAAAGTCTTAGAAACTCCAGCCCCATGGACCGATTCATCCAAGCAAAGAGATCGAACAGCAGAAGAAAAAACGTGGCAAAAACAAGCCAAAGTCTGAAAGGAGGTCGTCTTTACTTGACCGGGGCCCACCAACCGAACCGAACTCTGAAATCGCGAACTTTTCTGCCTTCATGCATTGTCAAAACTCACTCCAAGAAAGCTTGCATTTTTATTTGACAACAAACGCACACCCAATTCAAATTTGAAGCAGGGAATTTGTTGTTATTGAGATAAAACCTCATCATCATCATCATCATCATCGTGGAGTCATATGGACTGATAGCCATTCGGCTGGTGGTCCGACCATTTACCTTGTTGCACACACCTTGGGCTCGCAAGGAGAACTATGCCCCATAATCGTAGCCCATTTCTGCTCTGCATTCAACTGAAACGACTCGGACCAGTTTTACGGCGTACGAGAACTCGTATACACGCCAACCCGCAGGGTTCCCGGAGAGAGTCATGCTCTGCAGAGCAGTGATGCGTGACTTGTGAGATGTGGCTTCTCTGTTGTGTAACCTGCCAAGCCACTGTCTTGGACTTGGAGCTAGGTGTTCTTTAACGTGCACAGGGTGATGCTGCACACGGGACCTCCTGCTTAACGTCTCATCCGAAGGAGACGGGGGACTTGGCCACTAAGCCCCCTTCCAGCAGCACAAACTGGGGTACAAGGGTGGTCTCCCATCCAAGCATCATCCAGGCCCAACGTTGCTTAACTTCGGTGTTCTGATGGGAACCGGTGCAAGCCGACCCTTGTGGCGACCCTCGTGGCGCAGTGGTTAGCGCGTCGGACTCGTAATCTGAAGATTGCGGGTTCGAATCCCAGCTGGGACACGAGATTTGCCGTGGCACTTGTGTGTGCATCCTCCCTCGGCGAGGCACGGTAAATGAAATTTGCCATGGCACTTGTGTGTGCATCCTCCTTCGGCGAGGCATGGTGAATTCGGTCGGAAAGACAGACTTAAGTGGCCAGTCTGTTAGTCCTTCGGATGGGACTTTAAGAAGGAGGTCCCGTGTGTAGCATCACACTGCGCACGTTAAAGAACACCTAGCTCCAGGTCCAAGACAGAGGCCTGGCAGGTTACATGAACACAGAAGCCACTTGGTATCACCCGCCGATACTCGACGTCGGTTCCTGCGGGTTGGCTGTGCCATAATACCGGCAGTATCGGCAGTTGTGACTGAGGTCTTGGGACCTGGAGCGGTGGGTGCTGTTGCGATTGCCCTCGGGAGTATGCCGGTACCTCGCCGGGACCCTTGATTGGGTGCCTGGAGCGGTGGGTGCTGGAGCAGCTACTCTCAGGTGACATTTGCCAGTACCTCGCCGGGACCATGGCTGACGACACAACAAAACATGAACGGTCGGACCACCAGCCTAAGGCTATCTGTCCATAAGACCCAAAGAAGAAGAAGGAGAAGAAGAAGCCACGAGGTATGCGCTGCTGGCAAGCATCTCAGCATCTCAAAGTTGTTTCCGGGGAACCATAAATTTGAAAAAAAATGATGGGTCAGAAATTTGAATGCACTGGCGAACTCACAAGTTTTCCAAAATTGAAATGGGAGCGAAAATGGGTTCTCCCGGGCAAAAGTAAAAAAAAAGAACTTATGGGAATATGTTTTATTTTACCTCATAGCAAAGAGCAAAACGTGCACAAGAAACTTGATCTACAAAACAGCAAGCCCACAAAAGCAAAACTGAACATTAGCTATAAATATTTCTGCATAACATAAAACTGGCTGGACTTCTTTTTCGAAAAATAAGAACGAAAATCTTAAAAAAAAAACGAAAATTTCGGAAGGGTACGTAATGGTTTTTTTCATTCACATTCAAACCCATTTTTCAGAATTGGCCCTCACCCTCATGGACAGGAAGGAGAGAGGGAGAGATTGAAGAGAGACCCAGCTTTGGCTGGAGCCAGAGTCGAGCGCAGTGTCATCGACCTCGTGTCTCACCCAACCTCGCCCGCAGCCGCCGGATCACCGCACTCTGCCTGCCTTTCAGAAAGTGAATTGCTGCAGCTGTACCTACCTCACCCAATCGCCTTCCTCTGCACGCTCACTTTATTTTTGTTCTCCAGCATTGGCTTGGCGCGCTTCTGCTGGCTGGCAATCAAATCTCTCCAGCCAGCTCCACACTTCCAACTTCCTCTTCGAAAATACCTTTTCCCGGGAGCAGAGCAGGAGTATGCAAACAGAATGCCCATCTCGCATCTGCATCCGGCCCCGATTCCCAGCAGTTGCCAAGAGATGCCACCTTCTGGCATGGAGGTCAGGAGAGGCCACACAAAAGCATCCTTTTGCGAGAGTGAGAGGGGGACGAGCTTTTGCTGGGGCTTTTCTTGCAGCATGCAACCCTCCAAAGAAAAGAAATTCAAATCCCTTGTTGAATTTGTGGAGCAAAGGCAATCACAGCACAGCCCACTTCCGGATTTTGTTCACAAATCATAATTTTTTATTTTTCAAAACAAAAGCAAGAAACATTAATTTTTCACAATTTTGTGTGACCAGAGCATCAAAAAATATCTTTAGATAACGGGTCCATTGAAAACGGGACGCGTTTTCGCATCACAAACTCCATTTTTTGAAGGGTTAATTTTTGGAGTGCAGGCAATTCCCAGAGTTTTGCAGTTCAAGAATTTGCAGATTTCAATGTTTTCCTTGTGGTAAATAGACACCTAATTAATTCTGCGTTGTGGCCGCACTTTCCACACCCGAAACCGAACGACATGATCATCATCGTCCTGGGGTCTTGACGTCAGCCATGGATATCTGTCCGAACCTCGTGGCGCAGTGGTTAGCGCATTGGACTCCCACCCAGGTGGACCGAGTTCGATTCCCCGTCGGGGCACGAAATTTACTGTGGCACAAATGGTGCATCCTCCCTGGGCGAGGCACAGTAAATGAGGTCGGAAAGAGAGACTTAGTGGCCAGTCTCTTAGTCCTTCGGATGGGACTTTAACCCTGTTTTGGACACAAAATCGGATACTCGGTTTTTTATGTTTTTTAAAACACAAATGTGTAATAAAAATCAGCAAAAAAATTTTTTTTCAAAAAAAAATGAAAACCAGGTCACAAGGTCACATTTTTAAAAAAAGCCAGATCTGGCTTCTCAGACGTTAAGCACACAAAGTCACAAAGTCAAAAGGAGCCAGTTCAGGCTTCGCAGGTTATATGCAATGAAACGGATAAATATCTTTGCAAGTTTAGATAAAGGTTTCCATAACAAAAACTCATGTGTAAAGTTCAGGGACGTCGTTTAGCGAGGCAGGGGTCGACTCCCCTGGTGATAAATCGTAACCAGCGTCTCCTTTGCCCCCTGTGATGTGATTTGTGTTCGCCATGGTGGGAAATTGGACCTCCAGAACACTGGTATTGCGCTCAAAGTGAACTCGCAAATCACAAACTTTCCTCATAGTTTCTTGTCTCGGGGCGGATCCTCCAACACAGATGGAATCCCGCGATTACTGGGAAGTTCCAAAACCAGACATCCTGACTGAGTCGGTGCCCGGATTTATCATGTTTTTTGCCCCATTCGCAAACCTGAAATGACGTCCCCGGTAATGATTTGGTGAAAAATCTCAGAAGTATAATCGCAAAGAAAGAAAAAAATTGTCAAAATCCATGGCGTTTTCTAATCCCCTCTTGCGATCAGTTCGTGTGAAATTCAATGTAGCAATTTCGACGCTTTTGACAGCATAGTGCTACACCACATTTCGAACAGCTTATGAAGCTTCGAAGTTTACATCCTGGCAGCTTGCACTTTGCTCTGGTGTCCATCATCTGAGGGAAGTGGTCCACATGGTCCCTGCGAATATCCGTTGTTGGAATTGGTGCAACCCTTCTAGCAGAAGCCTTTTTCTGGGTAAAGGCCTGTGCCACACTTGGACGACCTGGAACTCGACCGGACTGCCGCAGTGGTTTCCCCGCTGAGAGAAGGCCTTCAGCCACGTGATTCTTGAATCTGAACAAGGCCAGCTGATGGGGTTTCTGGAGTCCAAGTGCAAGGCTCTCCCGACGGTATAACAGCCATGCATTGACCAGCATAAGGTCAACAAAGTGGAAAAAGAGTCGTAAATACCATTTACGTGACCGAATTTTGATCCGGTACAAAGCCAGAAGCGAGTCCAATAGGTCCACACCTCCCATGAACTTATTGTAAGTTTTTACCATGGATGGCATTGGAACTTGAACCTCACGTTTCACTTTTCTATCATAGCGCTTCACTTGCTGCATTGGCTCCGCCGAAGCAAAACTGGAGAGCAACACGACAGGTCGATTGTCGTACCACTTGACCGCCCGCAGTTCCTGGTTTCCAATCACAGTTGCTAATTCCTCCGTCGCACCCCTGCCTTTTTTCATCAGTTCCTTGTCGGAGCTAAATTTGCAGTTGGGCAGTCTGTTGACACGAACTGTTCCCAAACTGTCAATGCCTTTGGATGCCAAGAAAACCTGAAGAGCTGGGCTTGTAAACCAGTTGTCGTAGAACAACTTATGGTGCAGGTTTCGTGGAATAACAGATGCAAGCTGGATGACTGTCGCACCACTTGCCCCAATGTTAGGCGCCTCGGGTAAGGGTTCCATTTTCCCAGTGTAGATTTGGAAATTGTACACGATGCCGCAGCTGTCAGAAAGAATGAAGGCCTTATAGCCCCATTTTTTCGGTTTTTTTGGCATGTACTGTTTCAGGGACGAGCGTCCCTTGAACGGTACAATTTGCTCGTCGACACAGACGTATTCATCCATTGGGATTGCATTGCATTTCTGTTTCAAAGAATCGATCAGAGGTCGAATTTTGAACAGGCGATCGTGGCCTGGCTCTCCGGCGGCTTTTTGCTGCGTGTTGTCGTTCAGGTGGATGAATTTCTTTATTGTCTCCCACCTACGTCTGGGCATGGCAGTGGAAATTTGATCAATGTGGAAGTCGTTTGACCAATAATCTCTTGTCGAAGGCAGTGAGATGAGAGACATTTTTATGCACGTTCCAATGAATTGCTCAAGTTCATCTGCAGTCAGTGTAAATGCTGTTGATATATCACACTGAGCAGCAAAAAGGCAGGACTGTTGAGCAATATGAAGCAGAACATCGTTATCAAAAAAGTGCTTGAAATGCTGATATGGGGTTTTTGCCTGGCCTGTTTGTGGTATGCTTCCTTCCCATTCTGGAGGCGTCTTCTCACTATGCGCTCCTTTCACAAACTTCCACAGCAGCTGCGTCTTCTGCTTTTTGCTCGCTGGAACTCTGACTTCAACATCATCTTGTTCATCCATAGTGGCGTCTGAAATAAAAAAAATATGACTCAGAGATCCTTCTCTGCATCACAGCTTTCAGAACACAGAATCTCAATGCAAAGTCAAATTTTTATTGCTCAACAGTCTGCCATTTGTGCATTTGCCACTCGTGAAACCTTGGGATGCAATGTCTGCTGTACATCGTGATAAAAAGAATAAAAGAGTTTTTTATCTTTTACACTGACCTGAGTCTGAGCTTCCTGAGTCAAGATCCTCTGGTTGCATCACATCGTCCTCATCACTGCTGGATGACAATCTCTCATCTTCACTTTCTGCGGGTGGCACAGCCGCGGCCACATGAGTAGCTGCACGATGCCTTCTTGTCCCATAAAATGTGTTACTTGAAATGTTGTCCATATTCGAGAGCAGTTCAATGAAAATAAAAAATGTAGGTGTGCTGGAACCTGTATCTCTGCATTCAAAAATCGAAAACGAGAAAAAAGAATGGTTGTTGCAAATGCCAGCATCAAAACGTCCCAAAACGAAATGAAACCTGGCCTGCAGAAAAACAAGAACATTGCAACACAATTCTGACATGCCAGCAACGCACCAATAATTCCAAGAAACGATTCAAAATCACCTCATTTCGCAGCAACGCATCGCCTGCCACCAACACCTTCCGCAAAACAAAATTCTTATATGACTATGCATGTGCCGTAAATAACACACCTAATATCCCAAGAAGCCAGATCTGGCTCCTCTTTTTGGCGCCAAATTCCATGGTCTGATGCTGCACGTGGCATTCCCTGAAAGAGGCAATGGGTCGGGCATGCCCTAACCACCACCAAGATATTTTTTTCTCAGTTGCAAAGCATTCTGTACCCTGTTGCTGGTCATGCATCTTTTCTGTTCTCTTATAATAAGAATGAAAAGAACTACTGCCATCTATTGGCAGAATTTGCATATGCAGAATGAAAAATCGAAAGGTTCATCCTGCAAGCAGTTTGTGAACGGTTCCATCTGTCGGCCTGTGGAAGAAATTTGGGTTGGACAGGAGCCATCTCTGCGAGGGAGTATGCAGAGTAAAAAGAGCCAGATCAGGCTTCTTGTCCAATTTAGGGTTAAGAAGGAGGTCCCGTGTACAGTATCACACTGCGCACGTTAAAGAACACCTAGCTCCAAGTCCAAGACAGTGGCTTGGCAGGTTACACAACAGAGAAGCCACATCTCACAAGTCGCACATCACTGCTCTGCAGAGCATGACTCTCTCCGGGAAACCTGCGGGTTGGCGTGTATACGCCGGAAAACTGGTCCGAGTCGTTTCAGTTGAATGCAGAGCAGAATTGGGCTACGATTATGGGGGCATAGTTCTCCTTGCGAGCCCAAGGTGTGTGCAACAAGGTAAAAGGTCGGACCACCAGCCGAATGGCTATCAGTCCATATGACTCCACGATGATGATGATGATGATGATATCCCGCACACCCGGATTTCCGACGAATTTTGGGGTTTGCCAGTCGAAAAAAAAAACAAATTCGTTGGAAGGAGGATTATGATTGCCCATGTCTTTTCCTCCCCTCCACAGCAGAGCAGAAAGCGCATGCACAGGTCAGGAAGCAACTCCGAAATTGCATCAAGGAGCAGCCAAAAACGGCTCCGGAAAGTTGACGGTTGCGTGACATGAAGGGGAAGGGAAAGGCAAGCCCTGCAATGCGTTGCGCAGAACCATCAGGAATGCCGGAAAGGGAAGGGTTTCAAAAAAGGGAAGTCAAAACAAAAAAAAAAAAAACGGGAGGTGCCAAAAAAGAGCAATGAAAATGAACAGATGAATGCCCAATTGTCATTTCTTCTTATGTCTTCTTATGAATCTTACTTGCGAACGCCCTGAGGCTGGTGGCAAGTTTAACTTCATGTCACAGCAGCTGTTGGTGCAGACAGCTATCGCTGCTGGGTCGAATGGCCTTCTGTGTATTGTAACTCGCCCGGCCTCTTTCTGGACCTGCAGCTAAGTGTTCTTTAACGTGCGCATTGACGTGATTCTGCACACGGGACCTCCTGCTTAACGTCCCATCCGAAGGACGAGGAGCTTTGGCCACTAAGCTCCCTTTCAGCAGCACAACCAGGGGTACAAGGGTGGTCTCCCATCCAAGTACTGTCCTGGCCCAACGTTGCTTAACTTCGGTGTTCTGATGGGAACCGGTGCAAGCCACGAGGCATGTGCTGCTGACAGGGTGTGCAAAAAGCGAAATTTCGGGGCGCATTTTCGAATCTTTTGGAACAATTTGAGAAAAAAATGTTGGGAAAATTTTAAAGAACAACTATGGAAAGTTGGGATTTTCCCGGGTTGCGTAATTGATTAATCCATAAGAATCGGGCACTTTTCCATATTCCACCATGTTAAACTTCCGACCCACAGAAAGTGAGAAAAAGCACCCGGAAGAAAGAAAATAAGTTAACTTGGGTTTGGTAAGGATAGGTTCGGTTAAGTTAGCTATTGTTTGCTCTTTTGTTCACGCCAAAAGTTGGGATATGTCCGTTGGGATATGTTGGGATATGTCCCGATATGTATAGATTTATTAAATACGCTTCCTTCCGGGTTACGACCTCTATTCACCTCGCTGCGGCCCTGGCAGGGCAGGTATCAGGCGGATCAAGCCAGGCAAACCGTTTTCCATTTTCGACACGTGGAAATGGTAAAAATTGACAAGTTCAGGAAAAGGCAAGCGAGGTGATCTGAAGAAAAAACGGCATGGGTGTCTTCCTCCGTTTCCTTTGCTCAAAACGGCGAAGCTAACGGAACAGGGCGCGACTGAAATCATTGTTTAGCAATTAAGTGGGCTGTTGGGAAGTCATCAGATATCCCGGAGAAATGAAAACGGGCAATTTTCAAATCTTTCTTCTGACCATCCCAATTTGCCGTGGGCACCAAAAAACCATCTGCATTGCAAAAATAATCGAAGAATCATTCAGTCAGCTTGCATCTGTTGACCTCTCTCCCCTCACACGAAAAAGCGAACTTCAGTAAAGGAACAAGAAAATCCACCCTTTGCGACACAACAAACTGTCGAAGTAACCCAGGCGGACGAAGCCAAGACGAAGCGAAGTCCATTGCACCCAGCCAGCTTCAGCGCCCCAGGCTAAGCAGAGGTCGTTGCACCCAGGCACAGAGCTAATGAGAGCACACGCGGGAGAATTAGTATATCGCAGCTCTAGGATAGAGGAAAAATTTGAAATCCCTGCCACCATCCAGTCCCCTGTGAGGAATGGGTGCATATTCCCTGCATTTTGTTTCACCCCAATATTTGTACAGGCACAGACACTGCAGCGAACAGCCTGGTTCTGAGCCAAGCCAAGCCAAGCCAGCAATGCTGCAGCACGGTAAAAGCCAGGAAGCAATGGGAGGGAGACGAGGTTGCAAGCACGCAGAGTTGGGATAAGCGGAAGACAAAATCGGACTGGGAGGCAGACAAAACCGGATCCCTCACCCTGGCTCTGAACCCGGACACCCGGCCCACAATTTATTTCAGTCAGTTCAGTTCAATTCAATTCAGCATGGAGGCGCTCTCTTCTCTCGTCTCTCCCAAGCGCTTGTCTTTCTCTTCCATTCCTCAGTTCTTTGACTCTTCGGCCTTTCTTTCCCCCGCCCCCGCACCCCCCACCTATTCAGATCCCCTGAAATCGTCGGTTTCCCATGCCAACCAGAAATGCCAGGAATCACTGAAACCGGCAGGCAGCAGTCCCAGCTCGGGGGGCGAGGCTCCGGAAAAAGCCCATCCCCGCCTCCCGAGAACAATTCATGCAGTGCATGCATGCAACCCGCAATGCTTTGGCCAAAAAATTTGCCGCATCGAATCGAATCGACTGAAACCTGGCTGTGGCAATCACGCCAGGCAACGGAAACGCTGGAGGAGCGAGCCCAAAACTTATCTGCGGAAGCGACACGCCCCAACTTTACTTTCCCTCAAAACTGAGGAACCTTTCGAAGAAAGGCGCGAACCTTCATTCGAAGAGTTGCGACCTGGATCTCTTTGACGCTGAAACAGAACCAACGGAAAGATGGGGAAAAACAAAACAAAGAAAACAACTCCAAATTTGTCTGGCATTTGTTTCTCTCCGGAATCCGGATTTGCAGAACAGAGAGAGCCAAAACGAAACTTTTGTCAATACCTTTTGTTTTTGCTTCTGGATGAAAGCAGGCTTGAACGAATTGTTCTGAACACTGGATCAGAACCAAATCAGAACAAGCACAACAGAGCAACGGTGCTGTTTCGCAGCACCATTGCTCTGATGTGGGTTCTGATCAAGTGTTCCAAACAATTCGTTCAGGCCTGCTTTCATCCAGTAAGGAATACCACAAGCCCCGGATGACTACGGCATTTCACGATCCTTAATTGTCCCCACTCCAAATTCCAACATGGTCGGTTCTTCCGGTTCTTCGAGGATTTCTTTTCGAGACATGGGATGTTTTTCCAAAGCATCAGTTTGCGACAGACTTTCTGGAGCTGTCAGATTTTGACCTCGGTGGAGAGATTTCTATTTCTGAGACATGGGATGTCTTTTGCTAAAATCTGAATCAGAATTAAACAATTGCAATGACAGAGCTTTTGAGGAGAAATCGTCAGTCTTTTTCTAGAGACGTACATACGGACATTTGGAAGAAGTATGCTTTTCAAATAATTTCTGATCAAGTGACATGGACCCAGTCTTTGGAATAAAGTGAATACGTTGAACAACGCATGTTTACACAATCGACACCAACATCAGATGGCAGCAAGCGTTTTATGGAAGTGTGCTCGATTGGGGCACCACACTCGCAAGAAAAATCCGAATTGTGTGTTGTTCAATAAAGCTATCTGAACCTGACCGAACCCTGTTCCAAACCCTATCTCCCTCTCGGGAAATAAATGCTCGCTTGGGGCGCCTGCCTGCCATCTGATGTTGGTGTCGGTTGTGTAAACATGCTGACCGGGCAGGACGTTTGGAATTTTGCAGCGGTTGAGGTGGACACCCCGGACCTGCCACACTGTCATTTTTGACCACCAAACAACATCAATCTGTTTTTTTCGACCATGGGAAAATCAAATTCATTGCACTTTCACCAATTGAATCTTGATGATCTAGTTTTTAATCAGATCCAATGAATGAGCATCCCCTGTTGCAACCCCCCCTCCTCCTCCCACAGATAAACCTCGGAAGAGGCCGACCGAGGGAAACAGGCGAATGGTACGGGTCACCCACCTTTCTCTGTCGCTTGATTCAATCCCACAGCAGGCCAGCCCAGCATTTTCATCTCCATTTGTCAAAAATGCTGATTGTCGGATCACCACATGGAATAGAAACATGAACATGGCCGGTTGCTTCCGCAATCCATTCATTGACACCAAAGAGGCTAATTACAGGAAGAGCCACCCACATATTCGGACATGGGACAATACAAACGCCCAGCGTGCCTGGCCTCAATGTTCCCAAACTTGTCAACCAAAAACGCTCCCGAACCAGTAGTTGGTTGCACAACAATGGAAACCGAAGACCAATGTTCCCAAAACCAGTCCAACAGGGCAGAAACCATGCTGCAACGAATGCCTTTTTTGCACGTACAAGTTAATGCCCATTCCATTTTTCTCTGCAGAGCATAAAGAGCACAAATAATATGACAAAAAATCATGGGTGAATATGAGCGCAGACAGTAATTATTTTACACAAAGGTGTTTTTGTCCGTTCGGTTCATTTTGACTGGATTTTTTTACACACGCCAGGATCGCATTACCCACGTAGCATGAGCCAAGCGCCGAAGGAGCCTGAACGACAGAATCAGCACGAAATTGTGGGAAAAAATACCCCAGGCGAAAAAGGCCTTTCGGGAGAACAAAGAATGAGAGTGCTAAGTAGATGGGCCAACCACTGCACAAGCACAGAGAGCACCTTCGGGTTAACCACCTCTGCTCCAACCAGGCCAGGCCAGGCCAGGTCGGGCTTGGTGCCCACAAAAAAGCCGCGTTGCTTTCTGGGTCTCTTTCGAGACATGAGAGCGCTCCCGTTTGCACGGCAAACAAGCAGAAAAGCTCCCCACACGCATTGCAGACAATGGCATGGCTTGGGTTTGCTTGCTGTTTGCACAACGATCATTCATTCATTCATTCAGGCCATTCTACCTATTCACTTCCTACATTCATGCCCAAAAAACAGTAGCCTAAATGAGTTCACGTTTGAAGCGTTTGCGATTGTTGCTGCCACTGTGCTCGTAGCCACATTTCCATGCAGATCGGCAGACAAATTTGGCGAACACTGATCTGGAAATGATGCTTGCTGGAAGCAAGATTTATCCGCAAATCAAAAAGCACGGAGCGTCCAACTGAAGCAGTGGGGGAAACTGAAGGGGCACCAACGACGTCAGCAAATGAAATCATAGTCGATGGTGAATGAAGGATGGGAAGTCTCTTAAGCGGCCCACTCACGATCCAACATACTTGACAAGTAAGTTTGTTTGATGGGTCAGTCAAGTAAATTGGATCGTGAGTGGGCCAATTTTGACGAGTTTTCATCAAGTAAGTTGGACGAGTCATCAAACGATCTTTTCAGTTTTTGTCTGATAAAAAAAATTTGTCAAACGAAATTTGTCAAGCATAATTGATCGTGAGTGGGCAATCGAAGGGTACAAACTTCATTTGATGGCTTCACCTCGGTTTTTTCACTGTCACCTCGGTTTTTTCGGGAATATTTCGTTGTTTCCTCTGTGTCTCCTCTGGCCATGAAAGAAAGTAATGCCATAGTGGAGTTGTTTTTTGTTTTGGGCAGCCTACAGCTTCTTCGGCCCTAGCCATATAGTGCTTCTGTCGGCATTTTTGTGGTTTCTAGGCACGGGTTTTGATTTTTTAGTCCGGTAGATTTTTACTTCGGAGCGAAGTTCGGTCGTGGTTTCAACTTCCATCATACAGAGTCGTGTGGTATGATGAGCGCAAAAGGCGAGGATCAAGAAAAAAAAACATGGCATTTCCCAACGAACTTCACTCCGAAGTAAAGATCCACAGGACCCTTCCCTCAGCTGTTTTGTTGTTTCACGTTTTTTGCATATAAACACTCTTTTCCGTAGGTTTGGCTTGGCCATACTTCAGGCTGCTGGCCTTGAAAAGGCTCTTTAGATTGTGTTTGCCTGCACTTATCTTGCTGACAATTCTGATCATTTTGGTGTTGGCAGCCCTTTTTTGGACATTGCCAGTTGTTTTCTTTTCAACAAACACTCCTTGCTCCAGCACGACTTCTGTTGTTTGGCACAGCGGCGTTTTTTGCCGCGTCGCCACAAAAATGGCCAGCAAGTCTGTTTCCATGAGTTGAGAGAGAGAGATCTCAAAGGAGGTGAAAAATGTTCGGACGACAAAGGAGCAAACTCACAACTCAAATCTTTTACGCTCAGGAGCAAAACAAAATGCAAGGCCATAATTCGCACGGGATTGGGTGATACTCGCAAAAAATGCCACTACAGCAGGTGGTTGATAATTCGGTAATGAAGAACTGCAGAAAACTGCAATTATCCGTCCAAAACCGGCTGAAGTCAGCCGAAAAATAACCAAAACAACGACAGGCAAAAAATTCCCACGCCTAAAAGCAGCCAACCAACCTGCAGAATAAAGAATGCAAGTTATTTGTGGTGCCTCCTGAACGTTGGTCCAGACCAAACCTATGTCACTGTTATCGCGCAGCTCAATTGTCGCCAACAATCCGGCAACCCAAACGCTAAAAAAAGGCTAATTGGCAAAATGGACTAAAAATAGTCCCGGTATTTCATCTCACAAGACAAGACATGGCCAGTGAGAATGCAATGGGTGCATCATTGCAAGTTCTCAGGAGTGTCCCCCCGGCGCATCCCGACTTTTCGCGTGAAAGAAA
>JASGXE010006673.1:0-21462 GCA_030068105.1 Sinentomon sp. SZTP_YWyxl | reverse complement strand
GGCCTGTCACACCTGGAAAAATATTGTGAAAACAAATGAGCGGCAAAACCGATCTGCACATCACCCAGACTCACATTGTATCAGGGCACTGTATCTCCTTGATATCATTCACTTTTATTTTGGTGAAACCTTTGGTGTTATTTTGGTGAAACCTTTGGTGTTATTTTGGTGAAACCTTTGGTGTTATTTTGGTGAAACCACTGAATTATTTTGGTGAAACCTTTGGTGTTATTTTGGTGAAACATTTGGTGTTATGTTGGTGAAACTTTTGGTGTTATTTTGGTGAGACCATTGAGTAATTTTGGTGAAATCTTTGGTGTTATTTTGTTGACACATTTGGTGTTATTTTGGTAAATGCTTTGATAATATTTTGGCGAAACGTTTGGTGTTATTTTGGTGAAACCTTTGGTGTGTTTTTGGTGAAACCATTGGTGTTATTTTGGTGAAACCTTTGGTGCTATATTGGTGAAACCTTTGGTGTTATTTTGGTGTAATTTTGGTGAAACCTTTAGTGTTATTTCGGTGGAACCTAAAAAAAGAAGCTATGAAGCAGGGGAGGCGTGGAAATATGTGATGAACGTCTGTCGGAGCGTGCAGGTGGTTTTGCCAAGTGTAGCATACGCGTGAAAAGGAGAGGTCTTCAGATTATGCAGGGGAGGCGTGGAAATATGTGACGAACGTCTGTCGGTGCGCGCAGGTGGTTTTGCAAAGTGCAGCATCCGCGTGAAAAAGGAGAGGTCTTCAGATGAAGCAGGGGAGGCGTGGAAATATGTGATGAACGTGTATCGGAGCGCGCAGGTGGTTTTGCCAAGTGCAGCATCCGCGTAAAAAAGGAGAGGTCTTCATGTTAAGCAGGGGAGGCGTGGAAATATGTGATGAACGTCTGTCGGAGCGCGCAGGTGGTTTTGCCAAGTGCAGCATCCGCGTGAAAAGGAGAGGTCTTCAGATGAAGCAGGGGAGGCGTGGAAATATGTGATGAACGTCTGTCGGAGCGCGCAGGTGGTTTTGCCAAGTGCAGCATCCGCGTGAAAAGGAGAGGTCTTCAGATGAAACAGGGAAGGCGTGGAAATATGTGATGAACGTGTGTTGGAGCGCGCAGGTGGTTTTGCCAAGTGCAGCATCCGCGTAAAAAAGGAGAGGTCTTCATGTTAGCAGGGGAGGCGTGGAAATATGTGATGAACGTCTGTCGGTTCGCGCAGGTGGTTTTGCAAAGTGCAGCATCCGCGTGAAAAGGAGAGGTCTTCAGATGAAGCAAGGGAGGCGTGGAAATATGTGATAAACGTGTGTCGGAGCGCGCAGGTGGTTTTGCCAAGTGCAGAATCCGCGTTAAAAAGGAGAGGTCTTCAGATTAAGCAGGGGAGGCGTGAAAATATGTGATGAACGTCTGTCGGTGCGCGCAGGAGGTTTTGCCAAGTGCAGCATCCGCGTAAAAAGGAGAAGTCCAGCATCCGCGTTAAAAAGGAGAGGTCTTCTGATTAAGCAGGGGAGGCGTGGAAATATGTGATGAACGTCTGTCGGAGCGCGCAGGTGGTTTTGCCAAGTGCAGCATCCGCGTAAAAAAGGAGAAGTCCAGCATCCGCGTTAAAAAGGAGATGTCTTCAGATTAGGCAGGGGAGGCGTGGAAATATGTGATGAACGTGTGTCGGAGCGCGCAGGTGGTTTTGCCAAGTACAGCATCCGCGTGAAAAAGGAGAGGTCTTCAGATTAAGCAGGGGAGGCGTGGAAATATGTGATGAACGTGTGGCGGAGCGCGCAGGTGGTTTGCCAAGTGCAGCATCCGCGTTAAAAAGGAGAGGACTTCAGGTGAAGCAGGGGAGCCGAGGAAGCATATTATGAACGTGTGACGGAGCGCGTAGGTGGTGTTGCCAAGTGCAGCTTCCGCGTGAAAAGGGAGACGTCTTCAGTAACTATGAAGCAGGGGAGGCTTGTAAATATGTGATGAAAGTGGTCGGAGCGCGCAGGTGGTGTTGTCAAGTGCAGCATATACGCGAGAAAGGAAATATCTTCCGTAGCCTTGTAAAGCAGCGAAGCCGTGAAAAAATGTGATGAACGTGATGAGCGCTGCCAAGACCAACATAAGCGCGAGAAAGGAAAGGTCTTCTGTTGTCATGAAGGCGTGGAAACATGTGAAGAACGTGAGTCGGAGTGCAGGTGGTGTTGCTATGCAGCAGCGCAGCGAAGGCTTGGAAAAAAGCGATGAACGTGCGTTTTAGCGCAGGTGGTGTTGTCAAGAGTAACATAAGCGCGAGAGGAGAGGTTTCTGTTGTCATGAAGGCGTGGAAAATTTGATGAACGTGCGTCGGAGCGCAGGTGGTGTTTTCAAGAGCAACATAAGCGCGAGAAAGGAGAGGTCTTCTGTTGTCATGAAGGCGTGGAAAATACGATGAACGTGCGTCGTAGCGCAGGTGGTGTTGTCACGAGCAACACAAGCGCGAGAAAAATGTCTTCTGTTGTCATGAAGGCGTGGAAAATGCGGTGAACGTGCGTCAGAACGCAGGTATAGTGTTGTCAAGAGCAACATAAGCGCGAGAAATGAGAAGTCTTCTGTTGTCATGAAGGCGTGGAAAATTTGATGAACGTTCGTCGGAGCCCAATAGTGTTGTCAGGAGCACATGGCCCGAAGAAAGGATAGGAGGAGCGGCGTCGTGATGGCCGCGATGGAATGGAGTTCTTGACAGATGCAGTGTAGATGTGGCCAGAAGCCAAGGCGACTTTGAGTGGAGTGATTGAGATGCGACATGTGCTTGCTTCTACAGCCTTTTGGCTTCGGTCAATGGTGACCATTCTGGAGTGGTCGGACCAGTAGCATTTACACATGTCGTGAACTTCATACCAAGTTGGCTCCAGTTGGGCGGAAAAATGATTTTTATTCCACCCTGCTGGAAATGTTTCGCTGTCAGATGTGCGCCGGATAGTCAAGAACCAAAATAGGCGAATTAGCGCTGGAGAGGTGCTTTCTACGCAACGCATCGTCAATCGAAAGGACGCACGAGAAAAAGAAAATATGACGTACGCCTTCAAACCTGACCCCTGTTATAGGGTCTCGAAACAAACCGAATACGCAAAAAGCAGCGGCCAGGGAAATAAAAAGACGAGAAAAAGCGAAAAAAAAAATAGAAAAAGCGCAGTGAAATAAAGAAAGAAGGAATAAGTGATGAGTTCGAGTGAGTTTCAGTTCAGTCGTTTGTTTCGTCAAAAATGATGAAATTGAACTTCTATATGCTGCTACTATATGCAACCCCTGACCTCTCACCCCTCTTCCGCGCAAACCCTCATCTTGTGTGGGGTCACTTGTTATACAGGGTGCCCAGCCCACAGGCGACCAAAATTAATTTTTCTGGAAAGTCTGGAAAGTCTCTAAAAAGTGCAGCGAAATATTATATTTTTCCAAAAATTTTCCCAGAATTTTTCCAGAATCCTTTTTTTCAGATTTTTTCATAGGGGCCTCTGTTTCCAGCAATGAAACAATGCGGGCTTGCAGATTTTTTGTGCATGCGCTGCAAACTCCTCCATAGTAAAACAACCCAATTGAGGTTTAGTTATGGTTTTTACTAAGACGAAAAAATCTTTCAAAAGCTTTCAAAATGGGGGCGTGGCGTGTCCCTGCAAATGGGTTTGTGGACAGGATTCCAGCGCATAAAATGATAAAATCGCATCAGCTTAATGACACTCTGCTCACAGAGCTTCACGTTGCAAGCAAATGGGTAAAATTTTGCAGAGATGCATTTTGCGCAACTACAATTCAACTTCCGGAACGTGGTTTGCGATTTCTTTTCGTTATTTCATATCAAGCTAAACAAACCTGACGTAACCCCTGCCCTTACTTCCTACTGCTGTTGTCAACTTACTGATTGGTTAGCGATTCTTCATTGCTTTTAGTCAACCGACTGCTATTATCCGCCAAAGGGCTGAAAATACTCCAGAAGTTCTCGGATCCACACGCAGCTGCGATTGCAAAGTTACCAACCAGCAACCATGGTCGTTTGCAGCGCAAGCTTTTTTGCGTCGTTTAAATGTCTAAACCTTCGTGTCTGCTACGTGTCTGCTTGGACGTGCCTCTGGATTGTCGCGGAATTAAAGACCCCCTTGCAGTACCACGTATTTTGCACACAAGACAAAAATTTGCTTATACCTCATCAGGCGCGCACTTGCCGCACACCCTGTGGAGGGCACACGAATCGCGGATGCTGGCCGCCTTCCGCAGCAAAAGCGCCCTCCAAGCATATCCACGCAGACTTGAAAAACCTTGTTTGCGAAGTTTTTATGACCCGAGCCCAGTTCCAACTCAGAGTTCCAGAGATGCCACAAGGGACTTGGAATAAGTGTTTTTACGTGTGTACCGGCCTGGCATGTATAACATGCATGTCCTGGGCAGGATGTAGGTAGATATATGGGCCTGTATAAGCATGTACCTAAACGCAAGCAGCATAGACTCGGTAGCAGTTCGAAAAAAGTCTATATGTGCTTGATGTTAAAATGGTCCGTGGAGGCAATTTTCTATGTTTCCTATTTTGTTGAATGACCAACTGACAGTCTGAATACAAATATATAATCGCGTTTATACGCGAGCGTATTTTATGGACAAGATAATATTTTTTGAAGAGAAGACAGAAGAAGTAGCACACATCAGCAAATAATGTGATTGCTATGTTGTATAACTGGTCCATAAATGCCGGGGATTATTTATCGAGAACACTTGATTCGTGTCACTGACTGCAAATTTATTTGTCGGCCGTGGATGCAAAGAAATTTCGGAGAGGCAAAACCGTTGGGTGAAACACGGAAAAACGTTAAGAATGCACAAATTCACCTGCAATATAAAACCACCGATAACTCTATAAACAGAAATAGAGAACAAAGAAACACCAAGAAACAGAACAAGAAAAATATTCTTTTGTTTCTTTTTCTTTGGTGTCAGAAAACTATGGGTGAACACGACAAGAATTGAAGGAAAAGAGTGCAGCCATCACATAAAAAGTATCAGAAGACGTATGCAAAAATAAAAAACTAAAACTTCATGTCACAAAGGAAAATATGAAAAAAAAAAAAGGAAAATAAATAAAAAACACTGCGAACAGGAAGAAAATCAACAGGAGGAGCAATCGTGAGCTGGCTTACTTCACTCTGGTATAAGGCCTATTTTAGAGTATGCATCTACTTCTTGGGATCCTCATCTAACCACCCACTGCGAATCTTTAGAACGTGTTCAGAGGCGTGCCGCCCGTTTTGTTGTAGGTGACTACAGGAGGCGGAGTAGTGTTTCTGCAATGATTGCTCAGGTTGGCTGGCCTAAATTAGCTGTTCGAAGGAAGGTTTCTCGCATTTTGAGCCTTTTTTCGAGTACTTGGAAACTCCGGGGGGTGGGGTGATCTTTTGAGTTTCATTAAAATCCCAAATTTTTGTGGGCGCCATGACCATGCACCCGTTCAAAGTAAGGCCCATATATCTTTCAAAAAAGATGTCGGGAAATTTTCTTTTATTTTCCGGACAATCTCTGACTGGAACTGTCTTCCGGCTGATGTCTTTGTCCAACCATTGAGTCTTGCAATTTTGAGACGAAGGTTACTTTCCCTGTTTTCGACGCACTCCGATCGTTAATGCAATTTTTTCCAACCACGTTTCCTATTATAACCATTGTTTTTACTCTGTTTCTTAAACAAATCCTTGTGTATGATAAAGAGGAAAACCTCTAAAATACAATTACAATTACAATTACAATAAAATGTGAAACAAATAAAGATGCACACCAAAAACAAGTTATATGCAAAGGAAAATGTGAAACAAATAAAGATGCACACCAAAAACAAGTGATATGCAAAGGAAAATGTGAAACAAATAAAGATGCACACCAAAAACAAGTTATATGCAAAGGAAAATGTGAAACAAATAAAGATGCACACCAAAAACAAGTTATATGCAAAGGAAAATGTGAAACAAATAAAGATGCACACCAAAAACAAGTTATATGCAAAGGAAAATGTGAAACAAATAAAGATGCACACCAAAAACAAGTTATATGCAAAGGAAAATGTGAAACAAATAAAGATGCACACCAAAAACAAGTTATATGCAAAGGAAAATGTGAAACAAATAAAGATGTACACCAAAAACAAGTTATATGCAAAGGAAAATGTGAAAGAAATAAAGATGCACACCAAAAACAAGTTATATGCAAAGGAAAATGTAAA
Organism: Sinentomon sp. SZTP_YWyxl; assembly: GCA_030068105.1. Lineage (NCBI taxonomy): Eukaryota > Metazoa > Arthropoda > Protura > Sinentomata > Sinentomidae > Sinentomon > Sinentomon sp. SZTP_YWyxl. The sequence goes on along the minus strand of JASGXE010006673.1, from coordinate 15,274 downwards.
ACAAATAAAGATGCACACCAAAAACAAGTTATATGCAAAGGAAAATGTGAAACAAATAAAGATGCACACCAAAAACAAGTTATATGCAAAGGAAAATGTGAAACAAATAAAGATGCACACCAAAAACAAGTTATATGCAAAGGAAAATGTGAAACAAATAAAGATGCACACCAAAAACAAGTTATATGCAAAGGAAAATGTGAAACAAATAAAGATGCACTCCAAAAACAAGTTATATGCAAAGGAAATGTGAAACAAATAAAGATGCACACCAAAAACAAGTTATATGCAAAGGAAAATGTGAAACAAATAAAGATGCACACCAAAAACAAGTTATATGCAAAGGAAAATGTGGAACAAATAAAAAATTAAAACTATGATAAAACCAAAACTGCATGTCACAAAAGAAAATGTAAAACAAATAAAAAAGAAGAATTTTTTAAAACCAAGCTGCATATCGCAGAGGAAAATGTGAACAAAACCAAAATGAAAACGAAAAAAAAATCGAAAATTCATCTCAGAGAGGAAAAGTGAAACAAAACAAAAATAAGCGCTGTGGAAAAAAACTGCATGTCACAAAGGAAAATGTGAAACAAATAAAAAAGAAACTTTTCATAAAACCAACTGCAATTACGAAGAAGGGAAATGTAAAAAAAAAACAAAAATTAACAATTACGAGCAATTTAAAAAACAAAAATGCATGTCGAAAAAGTAAAAGCCAAGACGGAACCAAGAAAACAAGAAAAAAGGAAAAATACTGAGTACCTGAGAATAAACACACTAAATTCGAAAACAATAAAAAAGACACGAAAAGACACCAAAAAGTTGTGATTTTTTTCAGTCGCAAAATTGCGATATCATTGAATTTGCTCACCCGGTTCCGTTTCCTTTTCCAATTTATTGTCTTGTTGGAGAGGACCTCTCCAACAAGACTGAAAATTACACCAGGTGTGAGTTTCAGTGATAGACTATTTTGATGAATTTATGCAGAATATCGCTTTCAATAATTCAATTGGACGGTTTATATCCAGCAACCTTTTCCTGTCTGCCGCTTTCGAAGTGATTGTTTTTTGTGCTTCCTTTGAAAAAATCCAATTCGGCTTTGCGGGTGACAAAGGAATAACATTGCGCGCACAAATTGAAACGGTTTGACCTGGTAGGCATAGCGACAGGTCTCATGTCGGTAGTATCCGAGGCCCACAAAGTGAGAATCCATACATGGTGTTCCAAAAAACAGACAATAGCACACTGGCCTATTATACAGGGTGGCCCAAAAAAAAGGAAAGTGAAATTTTTCCGTGTCAGTTTCGTTTCTGGGAAGTGTTTTTGGCAAAAAACAGGATTGAAGTGGCCCAGCAGGTTCTCCTTCATCCTTCTAAGTTGCAAATTTGTGGTTTATTTCGGAAAAGAAGACTCAAAACTCTTTAACTACAGTCTCAACTGAATTCCTCTGGCACAACCAAAATGGTAATTGAACTGTTTTCCGTTGCTGTTTTGGTTCTGCTTGGTGTTTAGGGCTTCAAAGATGACTGAAATGGGCAAACATTATTTTATTCATCCTCCTCAGTCACATCTTGGATGCTTTGACGGATAGAGATCTTGACGCACAAAACTAAACAGCCCCAATCCGACCCAAAAACAGAAACATTTAAGTTAAATGTGTTTTCAAAGCTGGTTTAGTTCTGCGAAGTGTTATTGTATTCAAAGAGGTCTTTTGCAGTCCGACATCGTCTTCTGAACCCCTTTTAGTCCAGGCTAGTGTGTGCTTTGAAGGAAACATCATTTATAAAAAATCCAAGGCACGATGCCGCATGTTTGATTAATTTTGGTGGTGATCATGCCGCGATATGGAACGCATCTGCCCAGAGTTTCCCCAATCTCCCAATTCCGAATTCCAAAAGCCCCTCACATTCCAGTCTCAACCTTTCCTGCCCTCATCCTGAGGGGTTGCAGAAATAAAAGACACAGAGTTCTGACCATCGGGACATGTTAAAAGCCTGGACGATCTCGTAAAAATCACGAAGTCATCTGAGACATAAATTAGGCTAGTTTAATGGCGGACACCACAAATGTGCCAAGAACACTGGGGTTTTGAATGGATAACCTGGGGTGACAATGCAGGCTCACCAAAAAACACCACTGAAATGAAAAAACTCCAAGGACGATTTCCCAAAAAAGGCCAACTGGCAAATACGAAATTTCACTTTCCTTTTTTTTGGGCCACCCTGTATATATGTTCCCCATGCCTCATGGGCAAAAAGTGATCCTACCAACTGTTCCCCGCAGATGTTGCCCCTGTGACGTCCTCATTGTGGGCCCATTGAGGGATTGGGTGTACACAATGTAGTGTCATTGTGCAACACCTATTTTTGCATGTCAATTCCTCATAACAGGACAAACCACAGATAGAAAACAATCAATGCATGCTCCGCCCAGAGGAGGTCCCATTGAGCTGTCATGGAAAGGCCCCAATTTTTACATCACTATACTAAGGACAAAACAATCAGTGACTAAATCCCCCACCCACGATTTTTTGGAGAAGATGTACATTATGGACGCCTTGAACCCGCGAAAATGGGCGTTAATTGTGTGAAATGGTGTGAAACGTTGCACTGAATCAATGATACATTTTCCGGGTGTTGTGTGGGAATTATTGGGGGTGCAAGATCTGTTTTATGCAAATCCATCGGTTGCAGTCAGGAATACCGGCCGACATTTCAAAAATACTGGTCTGAACGAGTTTTAACACACGCTCAAGTCATCACACGCGCTCTATTGTAACACTCGAAAGATTAGGTTAGGATGGGTTAGGTTCGGCTCGAAAATGTTAGATTAGGTTAGGAGGTTTCAGGTTAGGTTAGGTTAGGTCTGGTTGGATTTGGGTTGGGTTAGCTTTTGTATATCACAGAGCAAGCATGCAAATGAGTCCAGTCCAATGTCTGCAGGTATTCCGAACCACTATACCGATCCATCTGCCCGGAACGTTCGTATACATATAATCCATTGCTTTAATTTTTGTCTTGAATTTCCGGTTTTTAGGGACTATTTTGGAATACCCTGTGCCTTTTGAGCTTCCGTGTGACAGATGTCTGAAGTTTATTTTATTGCAATCTGATAGTCTTGTTTGTTTAGAAAAAAAAAACGAAAAGAAATCGCTTGTAAATTTGTAAATTGAATTATGAAAATACGTTGAAAAAATGTTGCAAAATGATGAAATAAAATATTTTGTTTTGAAAATGCAAATAGACGGCGTGAAAAAGAAGGCTGTCCCGTCGGCTGAATACCTACAGTTTATATTTCCAACACGGTGGTCGGAAATGTCTTCTAAAGCAAGGGAAAGGAGTACCGGGGCGTCCATTCTATGCGCAAGAAAGAGAAAGAAGTTTCATCGTCCGATGGCTTCGACGGCACTTTTATTTATTGGCGAGCGAAGCGAGCCTTCTCTGGTTATTGGCGAGCGAAGCGAGCCTTCTCTGGGATTCGAAAAAGCATTCTTGTTCGCACTCTAGCTTCTCTGAAAATGAACCAATCGAGGCCAAAATTTGCAGGCAGGTTCGTGTTCACCATAGCTCGGATGAGTTCGAAAATGGGTACTATCGGTGCACGCATTCTCGAGAAAACACGTTTTCAATTTTTGCATGCGTTTCGGCGGGATTCAGCGCAGGTATGCACATGCATTGTTGACTTGCATGGCGCGGCCAGTGCTGGCCCGCATCAAGCAGTTGAGCGTCTTTTTCCAACAGAAGGTTCAAAACAACAATACGAAAACAAAAACAAAGAGGATGGATGGGGGAGGTGGAGTTTCATTGTGAATGAAATGCAAGCTCCCCACCTCCTGCATGAGTGAATTGTCCTGCATTTCTGTGCCGAAAGGGCAGGCAAGTTTTGGTCTGCACCTCTGCCTCATTTTTCCAACTGACGCAGCGGGTTAAGTCATTTATACGGGGGGACACAATTGCACGGCAACAGGGAACAGTTTTTAAGAAAACAGCAGTACCCTTAGCCGTGCAATAGTGTCCCCCCTTTGACACCAGCATACGGCACAGGGTGTGCCTTATTTCTCTGGAGGGTATTGGTAATCGGTTGAGATAGGTTAATTAGCTTTGGAAATTTAACTTCGGTAGGTTCGGTTGGGTCGTTAGGTTAGGTTAGAGTAGGTTAGGTTAGGTTAGGTTAGGTTAGGTTAGGTTAGGTTAGGGTTCTCTGTGCAGTGTACCTTTTCTGGAAACAACCAAATGAACCTCACGAAAAACAACCTCGACCCAATCTAATCCAATCTAACCTAACCTGACCTTAACAACTAAACCTAACCTGACCTAACCTAACCTACTCTAACCTAACCTAACCTAACGACCCAACCGAACCTACCGAAGTAAACTTTACCTATCCAAAGCGCCTAATTAACCTATCTCAACCGACTACCCACCCACCAGAGAAATGAGGCACACCCTGTGCCGTGTGCTGGTGCCAAAGCGGGGACACTATTGCACGGCAAAGGGTACTGCTGTTTTCTTAAAAACTGTTCCCTGTTGCCGTGCAATTGTGTCCCCCCCGTATAAATTACTTAACCCGACGCAGCTGCTGCCTGATTGTGTGGAATTCGATTCTCACACACACACACACCTTCTTCCTGACTGGGCTGCTTGCAGACTGTCTCACAACAAATGAGATATTTCGCCTCCTCTGCCGCAAAAAATTGCCTTCGCTCGCTCAACAATCCCTGCGATTTGTTTCAGAATTTGCGAACGTGGAGATCATGCGTCAAGATTGGGAGTTTTTGAATGCCCAACACCATTTTCTGGAAAAAAGCCCTACCCCATGCAAAAGGGAGGTACAGCAAGGCGTTGCAAAAGCATGGCGCTGGCCAATTTCTTATTTTTATCACACCTCAGTGAGGCTCAGGGAAGAATAACAAGTTCCCTGAGTAAAGCTGACATTGCTTTGGAGAGCATCAGTCGGTGGTCTCAGTAAATCTGACATTGCTTTGGACCAATCTCAAAAGAATTGTGTAATCCTGTCCAGCACGCAACGAAAAACACGAAAAATTCATCCAAAAAGAAAGGCAGAAAAAACACTGCGGACAGTCAGTCGGCTGCAGAGGAACTGGGGTCGCTCAGATTGGGGTCTGTGGCGGGACCCCAACGGTGTTTTAAGGGGCAATGCCCAGAGCTGGGGGTCTGGGAGACAGAGTTCCCCTGACGTTGGGGTCTTGGGCAGAGCCCCAGCAGGGTTCCAAGAAGCAGAGTCCCTCTGGGCAGGTCAAGGGGACTAGGAGCCCCAAAAGAGTGAGAACTTATGTGGGTAGCAGTTCCAAAGACCTGTCTATCACCTCATCCCCGCCTCAGCCGCCCCCTCCGCTTCAACCGCCTACTCCACCTCAACCTCTTCATCCGCCTCAGCATGGTCCGCCAAATCGGATGAGGCAGCTGAGGCGGATGAGGCGGCTGGGGCGGTGATGAGGCGGCAGAGAAAAGGTCTTTGGAACTGTTACCCTTATGTGATTTCAGAATTCATTTTGGTCCAATTTTGGATTGTTTTGAACCATTTTTGCGAGGGATGGATTGGCCAATGTGGCTGGTTTCTCCATTTTGGTGCAGACCGCACATGCATGATTGCCAGCAGGAGAATTGAAGTTTGAACAGATTCCCATCACATCAATTTTCAATCTGCTTTGCGAGTTCAGTTGGTTTTTGTCAGTGATTGGCAAGACGATACCGAACACACCGAGGTAGAGGTTTCGTCCGCGGCAGCAGTGACAGGGGCGAAACCGCAGCCTCGGTCTGTCGATATCATCTCAGACTTGGTGTGTTCGATCGATGCCATTTTTTCTTGATATCATCCTGCGGGGCTTGTGTCCGCTTGCAGAAGCTCACTGTACTTTTTTGACAACCTGATTTAAAGTTTTATTTTTTGAAAACAAATACAAAAGCCCGTCAACACAGCCGAATATTGAAACACCATGTCACAGATATATAAATACACCAACCACACTGCAATCGACATAAAATGTTGGCATACCAGAAAACTCTTGACGACCTTGAAATTGACATTTGAATAAAGCCACATTGAAAACTTTTGAGGTGCGACAGAGTGGCGCATCTTGGAAGGAGACGTCATAGCCCTGCCCCAAGGAGCTGCACAGGGCGGCTGGCCAGCTCCTTGGGTGCAAGAAATGTTACGTACCATTTTTACACACGCACTTTCAGCCATGCATTTTTCGGCCGCGAAAATCTGCTGGCACAACAGATTCAAAGGACAGCTTGGAGCCTATTCCATAAGCGCCAACGGGCCGCTCAGAACACTTGCGATTTTTTGACAAAATTGTTCGCCCTGACTGTACAGGATGATCAGAAATTTTGCACTTACACAAAGTCTGCTTCCGCAAAAATATATCCCTTAATTTTCGGATACGGCATACCGAATGGTTGCCTTGAAATAAGTGGAAAATTGCCATACATTTTGAGAAGGTTTGCTTGCACTTTTAATGTTATTTTGCAACAAGGTTTCTCTTTCCGTTTCAAAGAAACACTGAAACATCGAAATGTGCCGAACAAAGTCATCGAGAGTCTGCTTCGCCAGCAAACAGGCAATGGCCACTACCTGCATAAAGACAGCAACCATTCCAAGCGAGCCTTTTGGCTGCAACCGGTGCGTAGGGGGCGCAGCCCCCTAGTATCATTTATTTTCTACCATTTTGGAAATAAGAGTAGGCTACATTCCATCGTGAAATATAACACCATATACCTACCAATAACAATAAACGCCAAAAATGCTGTTTTGATATACAATGCGCGTGAACAACTTGCCGGCCCGCGTATTTTTGAAACCAACCGAAATCGCAGGTTGCACTGACGTCATTGGAACAAAAACATCATTTACATACTTCTAACGAAAATTTTTAAACCTATTTCAACCTGACCTAACCTTTCCGAACCTATACCTTGACCTGCTCTTGGTTTCCGCCTCCCGCCTGGTGCCCCCCAGCTGAAAAATGTAAAAAGTCCCCCAGCCAGGAAAATCTAAAAAAAATCGGTCCCCGCTGGAATCGATTCCCATTCGTCGGATTAGTAGTCCAGTGCCTTGACCACTTGACCACCGTTACAGCCGACGGAATTCGCTTTCGAGTCTGCCTTTGATCAATGCTTTCAGAACTTCGCCAGCAGCGCATACCTCGTGGCTTGCACCGGTTCCCATCAGAACACCGAAGTTAAGCAACGTTGGGCCTGGATGATGCTTGGATGGGAGACCACCCTTGTACCCCAGTTTGTGCTGCTGGAAGGGGGCTTAGTGGCCAAGTCCCTCGTCTCCTTCGGATGAGACGTTAAGCAGGAGGTCCCGTGTGCAGCATCACCCTGTGCACGTTAAAGAACACCTAGCTCCAAGTCCAAGATAGTGGCTTGGCAGGTTACACAACAGAGAAGCCACATCTCACAAGTCACACATCACTGCTCAGCAGAGCATGACTCTCTCCGGGAACCCTGCGGGTTGGCGTGTATACGAGTTCTCGTACGCCGTAAAACTGGTCCGAGTCGTTTCAGTTGAATGCAGAGCAGAAATGGGCTACGATTATGGGGCATAGTTCTCCTTGCGAGCCCAAGGTGTGTGCAACAAGGTAAATGGTCGGACCACCAGCCGAATGGCTATCAGTCCATATGACTCCACGATGATGATGATGATGATGATGAACGTCTGCATAAAAATGACGTCAGTGAAACCTGCGATTTCGGAAGGTTTCTTTATACGCTTTTATACTCACAGATTCAACCCAGTTTATCATTTGGCCGGAGCTTTTCTCTTCTTTTTGGATTTTCAACTCTGCTTGCAATAAAAAACGAATCGGGAGAATGATTTTCGACCGAAATCGATTTTTTTAGGTGACATCTGATATTTTATGTGTGATGCGTACCTATACAAAGACAATGGGACAATATGATATTCGACTGGCTTTGGTCGGCGAGAATTTTTAATTGGACGTTTTTTTTATCAGAACGAACACATATAAAACTCGTCCTTACAGGATTCCCTTACAGGATTCCCTGCTTGTGTCACAAATGACGCAAGGAAGTGTAGCCATGCACCTCTGTATTTCAAAAGGAAAACGATGCGGCATCCTTTGAAAGGCAGCAATTTAACGAGTCACGTTTTGACGCGATGACAAGGAATTGTCAGTCATCTTTTGACCAAAAGGTATCGCACCAAGATTCCAACAAATAATGAATTTTGAATGATGAATTTATCTTTTGACGCATCATAAATGACACATCAAAGGTTCAGGGATTGATTTTCAGGAAACTTTATTTTTTTAATTTCTTTGGACCTTTGGGGGCTGTGCCCCAAAACCCCCTGCCAGAGGCCTTGCCAACTGGAAGCCCGCTGGGGGGCTCCTGCCCGCAGCCCCCACCTTTGAGGGTGGCTGCTCCACAGATCCCCTACACAGGGGGTCGTCTTTATCTCCAAAATGTTTACCGATCAACCCCCTCAAGCGAACAAGCCAGGCGCCACTGATTTTCGCCTCCCACCACCTGAGCGAACATGACAATCAGAAAGTATCCACCTTATTGCTCCTTTTGGCCACTCTTTTTTGGGAAGTTCAAACTAACTGTCTGTGGTGCCATCTTTTGGTGTCCTGTGGGAGTCCACGAGGCCAGACGCATGGTGCTGAAGCCCGCTCAAGAGACATCTGGCTGCACAACTGAAGCATCATCCAAAAGTCTGTTAGACACTGCCATCTCTGCGATTTTTTGTGTACTTTAAGAGACGAATGGACGACCATCCTTTCGACGAATCTGCCATCTCTGTGCAATTAATAAAAAAACGAGTTTAAAGCAACTCAGAATTCCGAGACAATTTAAACTTCTCCAACGTTCGAGCCGCAATACTGCAAACCAGTTGCATCAAAATGAACAGAAGACCCAAATTCTTTCATCGAGAAATGAGAAAATTTGATCACTTCAGCAGGAATTCGTCAGAGATCCGATTTGTGGTGACATCTCTGAGTTGTTTGGTGAAGCTAGTTTACAGCAGCAAGCCGCCAGGTGACCAGAATACAAATGTTTGATAAAACTACGAGATGGCAGCACCAACATGAGTGAAAAGACAATCCGACAGATGGCAGAATGTTGAGCGCTTTCAGCATTGCCGCAAGAATTTTGCATGATCTGAGACTGCAAGGGGGGCCTTTTGTCTGCTCCTTCCGGATCGTTAGAAAACCACAGCGCGGGCTTGTGATAACGAACCAACTCCGGTCCAGCGTCAGCTGGTTTAATAATCAACAAAAACCGAATAAAATAAAGTACCTAAACACGAAAAGAATGGGGATGTTTCAGAGGCAGCACTTCTATGAGATGCCGGCACACTGCACAGCGCAAAGGGTTTTGCAACGCTGCGACTCGCACTCTGCGTATTCACACCAACCTCCACTGAAATACTCCTCATTCGCCACTTGAAGATATGAGCCAAGAATGCTACCAAGTGGGCTCAGAGTGAATTCAGAATTCTTTCAACAATGAAAACTCGGTCGAAAACTTCATTCTCGGCATAGAAATTAAAGTTTTTCTGTGCATTTAAATGGAAGAGTGTGAAGCATTCTCAGCTCATACCTTCAAGTGGAATGAGCTGTAGGCGCAAATTCGGTGAGTAATTGAACGGCGATTCTCTGCGGCGTTTTACGTAAGCAGCATCATCCCGCAGAAATTAAAGTTTCACCTTTTCTGAAACAATTGAAATCTGGCGCTTTAATTCCCGTGTCGACTGAAATGAGGAAGAACCGCAGATCAAAAAATCTCGGCGGAAACAAAAACTTCGAAAATAAGCACAAAATTCGTCCGAAAAGTTCGACTAATATAGGCCTAAATGAATCAGAAAAAGCGAAACCCCAAAATTGTTAGAAAGATATGACAGCTCAAAATCAAGCAAAATCCCCAATATATGCCAATGCCCACCAAAAACCAAAATTTGAAACGGTTGATGCAAAAAAACGAAATTTTGACAAAACCCAGATCGTCTTGTAAGCCGCGTTAGAATGGACGGTTTTTTGCATCAGATTTTTTTGATCGTCTGTGCAAAACAGATTTCTAGTTGCAATGGTCAATGCTCCAATGCTTTGCATAGGCCTATTAATTGCTGTGAGTGCCAATCTGTTTTGGACAGACGATTTGAAAAAGTCTGACGAAAAAATCTGTCCATTCTGACATTCTGACGCGACTTTACAATCCAGATTTTCCAAATTACCGAACAGTTTCTTCAAATTTCGAGTCAAGATCCAAATGTATGGGTATAGATTTGGAATCCAGCAATTCTGGTTCATCCGGTGGGGAAATCCGAGTTGCCAATATAATAACTCCACGTTTGCAGTTGGATAATTCAACATGATGGCGCTACGTGCGCTATGGTCCCCAAGCAGGGCGCCTGAATCTGGTAAAAGATAGTTTTGTTTCTCCCAAAAAATGCCTCAGAGAAACAGGAACTGTGTGCCTCAGGGTGACCGAAAAATGAGCTTTTCTTATCAGCTTACGTCTTGTTGAGCTTTTTGCAAGCAGATGGTTCTTTGATTAAAAATTTCTCCCTTCCTGTCCCTTCTGTGCTTTGGTTTCTCTGCTGTGAGGCTTCTTCCGTTGGGCCATCCTCTTTCTCTGGCCTTCCAATGTGTGCATGTGGCGCAAATTGTCCAGAAATGGTGTGGATTAGGTGGGTCGGCATTTGAGGGCTTTTTTCTGGCTGCATTTTCTTGTCAATTGCTGTTGCGGCACAACCCTGCGCCAGGCTTTGGTGTCTGTCGTGGAATTGGGTAGAGTGCGTTTTTGTTTTTGCGGTGCCATGTTGGCATTTTTTTATTTTTTGTACAAAAACTTACAACGTTTTTTTTACAACGTAAGTTGTAACGTTTTTACAACTTACGTTTAACAACGTAAGTTGTAACGTTTTTACAAACTTACAACGTAAGTTTTTGTACAAAAACTTACAACTTACAACGTACAAAAACTTTTCAGCAGCGCATCGCATTGACACCTTCGTCTTCACAAAAACTGGTCGTGATCGGTTGTCAATAAGTAAAATTGTCGTTTCCTGCAGAGACCGTTAACACTATATATACGTCATATACGTCGTATATACGTCATATACGTCTCTTTCCTGTCCGTTGCGGAATCGCCTACTCTCGTCAACTTTAATACTGGAACAATGGTCTTGTCACTGAAGTCCAGTGTCGTACCTACAGCGCGACTGCGTCGTAATCCGAGGCACCCGGGTTCGATTCAATGTAACGACTTTTTTTTATAGTCCTTGCGAGCTTACCACGGTGGCAGAGAAGAACGGAGTCGATGAATGACCTTTGGTCCTTTGGATGGGACGCTAGAAAGGAAGTTTCGAGTGCGGAAAAACGTTGATACGCACGTTAAGGAGCACCTTGGCCCGATTATAGAAAGAGACCGGGCAAATTGAAATAACAAGAACACAATGCACACGGAAAAAGCTTTGGACCATCACTCTTGGAGAAGGTCCGAATCAATCTCATTTCTGTCGAAAATCTGTTGAAGCCTCACATTGTTGAAGCTCTCACTCACATCGTTGGCAAGCCTCAAAACTTAACAAGCATGATGATCAAGGAGAGAGCCAGTTCAGGAATCCGCATATCCGGACGCATCATTTTTTTGATCTGTACGAATCGGGACATACCCAGACTTTTAGCGTGAACAAAAAAAAAAAAACAGAAGCTAACTAAACCCAACCTAACCTGCAAAACCCACCATAACGAGTGTTTTTTCTCACTTTCTGTGGGTTGGAAGTTTAACATGGGGTTAGATGCAAAAGTGCCCGATTCACTTATACAGAGTGTTCCAAAAGTCCCTGAGCAGGCGTTTAGTTGGTCGTGTGGGTGGTCTGTGTGGATGCTGTCGTGTTCCACGCATGCCATTTTGGTTCATGTCCGGTCCAACATTTTACGCAGAGTGGTTGGAATTAGCGTGGTGAATGCATGCCTGATCGATGCTTTCAATTGGTTGTTGTCGCAGCTGTGTGTTGTTGCAACCTGCTCTTTTATGATGCCCTACAAGGAATTATCACAGGTTGTGAGGTCAGGGTTGCGTGGTGGCAAGTTCATGGGCGCAGGGAGAGCTGCTGATCCTCGTCCGATCCATCATCCATCTTCCTGGCAGGACTTCGTTCAGGAATTCACGGACCTGCAGCCCGTAGTGGGCTGGTGCCCCATCCTGTTGTATAACCAGTCATTCTGCATAGTAAGTTCCAGTTTCGGAGTTCTGGAATGAACCATTCTCTCAACATCGCGAGGTACTCGTATGTTTGTTGATTCAGAGTCGCTTCAAAAAATACGGGCCGATGCAAATGTCGTGGCTGGTGGCCGCCCATAACATCATATGCCAAACAAACATGCCAACACGCCAAACAAACGGGTGCTCGGGGACTTTTGGACCTCCCTGTAGATTAATCAATTACGCATCCATCCCGGACTGTTCCCAAACAGGATTCACATTCTTTTGCTGAACTCTGAGTGAGAGTATGATTTTTAGAAATATTTAAAAATATGTTTCCAGGGGGTGGTCCAGAACAAAGAGGTCATTTATGTATTTGCATTTTGTTTCCGATGCGGTTCATGATATTTCGTGAAAAAAATATCACATGATATTTCGTGAATGGGGAGCCTTCTGCAAAAGCCATATTCCCCTTTGGTCATGGAAACCGAAATGTGTGGGGACATCAATTCGATAGTTTCCTCCGAGGAGCAGATATGAATCCCCAGCCTCGCCGTTTCTGAAAATTGCGAGTCATTGGGATCAAAGTTTCTCCACTGCGCAATTTATTCCTGACTTGATCACTGCTACGGTTCATCTTCTGTGGTGGCACTTCCCCAGTATAGGTACCTGGAATCACATCAAGTTTGCATAAAAATGTTTCATTTTTACAAGCGGGAATCTTCTGCATGCTTTCAATTTGCAGTTTAACGGACAAGTGCTGAAATCCAGTGACACCGACAAATAAATAAAGTAAAAAAAAAAATAAAAAGTGCTGAAATGCCACTCAAAATTCGTGGTGGCACGGTGATTTCACCGTTCCTGCGAGATGGTGCTGGGAACGTTATTTCGGAGATGAGGCATATCACTGTGACGGCACTTTGCCAGGGAAAGTTCCCGCCACGTAATCTCCCACCGAAAAGGAACGTTCCCGCCACGTTAAATGCCACCGAAAAGGGAAAGTTTCCGCCACGTTATCTGCCACCGAAAAGGAACGTTCCGCCCACGTTATCCGCCACCGAAAAGGAACGTTCCCGCCACGTTAAATGCCAACGAAAAGGAAAGTTTCCGCCACGTTATCTGCCACCGAAAAGGAATTTTCCGCGCACGTTATCTGCCACCGAAAAGGAACGTTCCCGCCACGTTAAATGCCAACGAAAAGGAAAGTTTCCGCCACGTTATCTGCCACCGAAAAGGAACGTTCCGCCCACGTTATCTGCCACCGAAAAGGAACGTTCCCGCCACGTTAAATGCCACCGAAAAGGAACGTTCCCGCCACGTTATATGCCACCGAAAAGGAACGTTCCCGCCACGTTATATGCCACCGAAAAGGAACGTGGCCGCGACATCTGCAGACAGGGGACCGAATCGGAAACAATCAAGGCAAAAAGGCTCCCTTTTTGGCTCACACTGCGAGAATAAGATAATTTTCATTGCCACTGATTCCGAACTTTCATCTGGGCGATAAAAACATGAAATGTGCTGTGTCGTGTTTGCGGGGCACCCTGCCCCGATGCTTGAGAATTTCTGAATATCAACTGAAATAAGGCCTCCATTGATATCGCTTGTTTGTTCCCTTCCCTCCTCTGAGCAGACGCCTGCAACAGAGTTGTGTTGTTTCGATGAGACAAAATATTTCCAGTCCCCTGGGAGGAAGAGAAACAGATAGTAATAATTCAGTTTACACTTTACCCCGCAGCTGCTCTCGCGGCAGCACAATCGCAGGATTCCCGCCGTTCTTCTTCCCGCGTGGAAATAACGCACAAGCAGACGAAACTTTCTTATTTTTTCTCCCGACAATAATATCTTCATCGACACGATCTCGAAATTCTCACAGGGTGGCCTAAATTAAAGACCATCGGTGTGGTATGACTGTATACAGTCTCCGCCAAAACTATGCGAGCAAAGGAGAAAAATTCCGCGAGTCAGGCAAACGTAGAGGCCATCCATTTCCAACAGGGTAATACAATGAAAGTCCTTCGTTCGAAGATATTTGTCATATACACATTGTCCGGCAAAGTCCTTCGAACATAGGAGTTCACCGTCAACTCAGGCGTGATTTAAAATCGATGGAAACATGCGCTGCAAAACACATTGCATTCATGTAAGGCATGAAATTGCTGAAATCCAATCCTGAAATCGTCCAATCCTGAAATCCTGAATATACCGAAATCCTGAAAATCCTGAAAATCCTGAAATCCTGAAAATGGAATCCTGAAATCGTCAAATCCTGAAATCCTGAAAATCCTGAAAATCCTGAAATCCTGAAAATGCAATCCTGAAATCGTCCAATCCTGAAATCCTGAATATACCGAAATCCTGAAATCCTGAAATCCTGAAATCCTGAAAATGCAATCCTGAAATCGTCCAGTCCTGAAATCCTGAATATACCGAAATCCTGAAAATCCTGAAATCCTGAAAATGCAATCCTGAAATCGTCAAATCCTGAAATCCTGAAAATCCTGAAATCCTGAAAATGCAATCCTGAAATCGTCCAATCCTGAAATCCTGAATATACCGAAATCCTGAAATCCTGAAAATCCTGAAATCCTGAAAATCCAATCCTGAAATCGTCCAATCCTGAAATCCTGAATATACCGAAATCCTGAAATCCTGAAAATCCTGAAATCCTGAAAATCCAATCCTGAAATCGTCCAATCCTGAAATCCTGAATATACCGAAATCCTGAAATCCTGAAATCCTGAAAATGCAATCCTGAAATCGTCCAATCCTGAAATCCAGAATATACCGAAATCCTGAAATCCTGAAAATCCTGAAATCCTGAAAATGCAATCCTGAAATCGTCCAATCCTGAAATCCTGAATATACCGAAATCCTGAAATCCTGAAAATCCTGAAATCCTGAAAATCCAATCCTGAAATCGTCCAATCCTGAAATCCTGAAAATCCTGAAAATCCTGAAATCCTGAAAATGCAATCCTGAAATCGCCCAAGCGGCACACTCAAGTGGGCCCCATATGGGAACAACATGGGGCCCATATGGTGAAATGGGTTGATTTGTGGGGTGAT
>JASGXE010006672.1:0-28902 GCA_030068105.1 Sinentomon sp. SZTP_YWyxl | reverse complement strand
TCAATTTTGAAAGGTACATACAGATCTCAAAACAAATCAGCAATTAAAATCGTATGGTGAAAATTTGGAAACAAATTTTTACCAAATTTCTATTGTTCTACAAATGTTGTTTGGTCTCTTTTGTCACCGCAGATTAGTTTTTGGTTCATTCGGATGAGCTGGACCAGCAGTCAACATCCACGTTCGGCTCAGAAGAAATGCCCAGTTGTGCGGTGTGCGACTGCAAGAACCACATGGGAAGAAACCACAACACCCAAAAACACCTTTTCCTGCTACTTTTCTCAAGGACCCCAGTTTGTGGAGGGCCTGAATTTCCATGTCCATAGATGGACTTTGGGCATGATAGGGTTAACATTGGTAAATAATACTCACCAGACTTCAATCCTTTTTCACCAATCACCCACTGGTTGTTCTCCTCTGAAGCTAGTTTTCGCCCCCAGGCGTAGGGGCGAAAACTAGTTCCAGAGGAGAACAACCAGTGGGCGATTGGTGAAAAAGGATTAAAGTCTGGTGAGTAATACCTATGTTAGGCCTGAATTTCGATATGCAAAAAGGAACAGCCGTTTCAATGCCGAAAATGCTGGAATCTTTTTGAACATGAATTCAACAGCAGCGACAACCACGAGAGATTTCTTTAACCAACCACGAGAGATTTCTTTAACGAGTGAAAAATGAAATTCCTGCCAAGGCTGCCTCTCCACAAAGAAAATCAGCCACTAAAGAAGAAGAAAATTTTGACAGCCACTGATAGTGGGCACAACAACAAACTGATGTCCCTCCGTTGCCTTCACAGGGACACAGACCAGAAGTAACATGAGCATTTGATAAAAACAGCATGATGACAATTGTTGGGAATCAAATTGGTTGTGTGAGCTCCTCAAGCTACACACTGGTTGCATCCAAAATCAACTCCAACTCCCAACGGGACATTGTTTTTCTATCACTCTCCACACTGGTTACATCCCAAATCAACTCCAACTCCCAACGGGCATCGTTTTTCTATCACTCTCCACACTGGTTGCATCCCAGATCAACTCCAACTCCCAATGGGACACTCTTTTTATATCACTAGATGCTGCAGATGTGATCTTCGTCCAATATCAAGATTTTTTGCAGAAAGATGGGACATTGGATGGGAATGAACAAATGTGATTGGATGGGAATGAAAAATAATGAGATGAAAGGTGGGAAAAATGGGATGTCGGAAAATGGGATGGAAAAGAGAAGGGATATAGGATAGGAATGAAGAAGCACGATATCAAATGGAATTGCCGGATGGGGCTGGAGAAAAAAAATTATGACAGATGGGAAAGATCAGTATCTTATGAGAGATGGGATATCAATGAATGAAGAACAAAAATGCACAAATGTTTCACTCAAAGAAACCGATATTCGGTGATCAGTTAAAAGGACTACCACTTTTTGAAGGTTTCCCCGACCTCTGAGAAAGCAATACTTGAATAAAATTCTTTTCAAGAAACACAAAAAGTCAGACCCATCTCTTCTCAGATAGAACCAAATCGATCGAAATTGGTTCCATCCACAATAAAAATTAATTGCAATCCATAAAACAAATCCATAAAAATCTAGGCTCAAGGTTCGACAGGCAAGTTAACAACCAACAAGAGAATTTCTTACTGCAAATGAGAAATAACACAATTTAGTGAACAACTATCACTCCAGTTAAGGAAACACTGAATTTCGAGAGATCACCATAGGCGGGGTGGAAACTTGGGAGATTTATTTTTTAGAGAACCCACTCGGGGTTCTCTAAAAAATCACACGTAACCCAATTTTGAGGTCGTCAAAATTGAGGCCACCACCCCAACCGTCGTCACCACCCTAACCGTTTTGAGGTCGTCAAAATTGAGGTCGTAACCCTAACCAAAAACTTAAACTGGGAACAACATATAAATCAGATGGTCAGTAAGGCCAATTCTGCCCTCTTCTTTATTCGGCGTACCTTCTATAAAGCAAATGGCCCAACTAAGGAGAAAGTATATTTTGCCCTCGTTCGCTCCCTGCTAGAATACGCTTCATCTGTCTGGGACCCTTGCTGAATGAATTTAATTGAAAAATTGGAGAGAATACAAAGAAAGGCTGCTCGCTTTGTATCAGGGAGATATGCACCATTAGATAGTGTCTCATCCATGTTGGAAAACCTTGAGTGGAACTCCCTGGCCTCACGCAGAAAAATCTCAAGACTGGGAGGTTTATTTCTCGGACTAAACAATGTTGGTGGTTGGTCAAATATAAAAGAGTTTTTAGCTCCTGCTAGCTACTTTGGGAGGCATGACCATGATTTTAAACTCCGAGCACAGTGCTCCCACTAAGATGTTGGAAAATATTCTTTTGTCACTAGAACCGTCAATGAATGGAATCTGCAACATCCTAGTGTCTTTGGAAATGGTGAGGATATTAGTGTGGCTACCTTTAAAAGCAATGTAGGGTCATGGTTGGCCGAACAACATGGACTATTATGACCTACGTTACAATTTCTATGTTACAAGTTTTAAGTTATACAACTAGTTGATGTCATCCGAGTGCATTCATTCTTTGTTTATTCATGCTATCCCTCATTGCTGATTTGCGCCAGGGCCTTGCCCATGCAAATTAACCTTAACCTAATTTTGGGACATCCTTACCCTCCCGCTTCCCAGGGCCATTGCGTATTGGTTAACAGAATGAACGTGTGGCAGCTGCACATAAATTTAGACATTGTTTTCTCAATAGCCATGTTATGCATAAAAAACAACTGACACAAAAAATAACGCCACTGCGAAAAATTTATCAACAAAATTGTCATTTATTTACAAGTTTTGCATGCAGGAAATGCAGAAGAGGTGGTCAAAGTCGACTTCTCCAAGAATACAGTTCCTATCACAGGGTAACGCAAAACAAAATACAAGCCCAGGTCTCGATGGAGCGACATCCCAAGTAAGTTGGTGCCGCAAAGATGATCGTTCCCCAGACTTAAAGCATATCATCCTGAGCGAGATCCGGAACGATGTGAATGCCTCTGTCCTTCAGCATTTTCACCCGAAGTCTTTCCCGTTCCTGCTTTGCTTCCTGCTCTATCCTCTGTGCTATGAGTATCTCGTTTACTGACACCCTGTTCAGTGTGAGATTTTGCTCCTTTTCTTTATCCTGAAAATGGAAAGATGCCTTCGATTTCAAGGAAAGAAAGAAGGAGGAACAAGTGCCTTGATCTGTAAAAATCTTCAGTGTCACAAGTTTAAGCGGGGACCCACCATGAAAATGTGAAAAAAAGAAATGTCTCATGTTTTCAAATGCTGTTTCCCCTGACACTGTGAAGTTTTCTGAGCATTTTGGTCCAAAAATGAGTAAAATCCGTGAAGAAATGGCTTCACAAGACCAAATGTATATGTTCAACATTGTATATGTCAAGCTCAACATTGTCAACATTGTATATGTCAACAAATGTATATGTCAAGCTTCACAAGACAATATGTTCATAGTCAGCTTGATTATTCAGTGCGCAGTGACATTTCTAATCTGTTTAGTGATGCACCTCAATGTGAAACACTGTTTATTGAAGTTGATGGAATGAGTTGTCACAGGGCTGGAATACAGATTCATGGAGGTGTTAGTGAACAGGATCTTTGTGCAAGTCAAATCATCATTGGAGTGATATACAGGTCACCTGCAATGCATAATTATTTACCTTTCTGTGCAGCAATGGAAAATGCATTAAGTGTTATGAACAGGGAAGGCAAAAAATGTTTTATTTGTGGAGACATGAATATCGATCTATGCAAGTTGGATTTGTATCAAGAATACTGTAATGTTTTTCTTGCAAATGGTTTCAGGCAATGTGTGAATTTGCCCACAAGGCTCACAGATAAGTCTAACAGTATCATTGATCATGTTTTAACAAATGAGCTTAGTTCAGTTGCTCATAGCATTATTCTGGAATCCGATATCTCTGATCATTATCCTGTTGCTTTTACCACTGAAGATTTCAAAACTAATGCACAAAAAATTATGAAGACTCAGTATGTTGCCTATGATTATAGAGCCATTTCTAATGCACTAAATGGTGTTAGTTGGGTTGCTGAAGGGTTGTTCATAAAGACAACCCATCAGATGCAGTTGTTCTGTTTACAAAAGTGGTTGATAACATAGTGGCAAATAATTGTCAGATTAAGAAGATTAATAAATATTCAACGAGAAAGCAACCTTACGTGACTGCTGCTATACTAAGATCTATTAAGACAAAGGATAAATTATTTAGCATGATGAAAAGAAATCCATTGAATGTTGGAAATAAGCAAAGATACAATAATTATAGGTCCGTTCTAAAAACTGTGATAGCTCAAGCTAAAGTCAAGTATTTTGAGAGTAAACTTAGCGCTTCTCATGCTGATGGACAAATGAAATGGAAAGTCATAAATAGTGTTTTAAATAGACAGGTGAAAGGATCAAATGAGGATATTCGTTTGAGAGATGAGAACAATCCATCAGCCTTTAAAACAGATCTTGAGGCTGCAAACAGCTTCAATGAGTTCTTTGTCAGCATCGGAAATAATTTAGCCTCCAAAATAAAGAATGTGGACTGTGATCCAACTTCACTCATTCGATGTAATCAAGAATCTTGTTTCTTTGGACCTCCAGATGAGCGTGAGGTGTTGAGTGTTATAAAATCCTTGAGGAATAAGAAATCATCCGGCTTTGATAAAATAAGTAATGTAATTTTAAAAAAGTGCTGCATCTTTGCAGTGCCACTTTGTTTTATTGCATGTTTGATGTTTCGAGATAGCATTTTCCCAGAATCTTTAAAGACTGCTAGAGTTATACCTTTATTTAAGAATGGAGATCGTGGACTTTTATCAAACTATCGACCAATTTCTCTATTACCGGGTGTCAGCAAAGTTTTTGAGCGTTTGATATTCAATAGAATGACAAGTTTCATTTCTAAGCATCAGTTGATTTCTCCGCACCAATTTGGATTTCAAAAAAACAAATCAACATCAATGGCAGTGGCTTGCCTTGCGAGCGCTGTTTCCAAAGCACTTGATAAGGGTCATTTTTTGGTGTCAGTGTTTCTGGATCTTCAGAAGGCATTTGATACTGTCAATCACAACATTCTCATCAGGAAATTACAATGTTATGGGTTTAGAGGAGTCAGTCTTGATTTGCTGAAGAGTTATTTGTCGAATCGACAACAGGGCGTGTCTGTTGGAACTTCCACCTCAAATTTGTTGCACATTAATTGTGGTGTTCCTCAAGGTAGTATTCTTGGTCCTCTGTTGTTTATACTTTACGTTAATGATATGCCGGAATGTGTGACATCAGACACAAGGGTTTTGCTGATGACACAGTTCTTTTCAAAGAAGGGAGTGACTTTCCAGTTTTGGTTCAAAGCTTAAATGGGGAGTTAAAAACTTTCATAAATTGGCTTGTTGCTAATAAATTATCATTAAATGTTGCAAAAACGAGTTACATTGTTTTTCGAGACGGGAGGAAAGCTTTAGGTACCTGAAAACTTTGGTTATGGTCTTGAAATAGAACGAGTTCTATTGATAGGGTAGAACAATTTAAGTAGGTATTTAGGGATCTGGTTTGATCAATTTTTTTCTTGGAAGTGTCATTTAGCTCATGTCTTGAAGAAAGTTTCTCTTTTTGTTGGCCTTATGTATAAGTTAAAATTTTTGTCATGCGATTTTCTCAAGATTTATTATTATGCTTTTGTTTATCCACATCTTACTTATTGTCTTGAAACATGGGGAAATTTTACTGGTGTTGTTGGGAAGCAGAAAATTCTTAGGTTACAGAAGAAAGCTGTTCGTATAATATCGAAATCAGAATATTTGGCACATACTTCACCCCTATTTAGAAGTAATGACATGATGCCTATTGAGGAGCTTTTAACCTTTAGAGTGAGAGTGTTCATATTTTCTCTTCTGCAAACAGGACAGTCGAGCATAATTTTTGAAAATGAGTTCACTTTTAGAAGTGGTAGCACCAGAGCTGCTGCCAGCTGCAATTGTATACTTCCTGTGAAACATTGTTTCTTTGAGTGAGGTGAACGTTAGGTTTACAGGAATTCTTTGCACCCTGGAATTCGAGAAGGGGTGTTGTTATTAACTCTGATAAACCCTGGAATTTGAGAAGGGGTTTCTTTTGATCTGTGTTCTATAAGAAAAATCTATCTGGAACAATGTCATCGGTGTCAAATTCCAAGTTGGCGGAGAAGTTGGATAGCCTGGCGTCGAATGGAGTGAAACAGCATAAGGCTCTATCTAATGACCTCCTTTCACTCCAGAAACATGTTCAGGGACTGAGTGACATGTTCGATGACAACAGAGCTGCTTTAGCAGAAGCACTGAAAGAACTGAAGGAAGTTAAGTTGACTAACGTTCAACTTCTTCAGGAGAATGAGCATCTGCGCAGCCGTGTCTTCATGTTGGAGCAAAAGCAGGAGGACTCCGATCGCTACAGCCGGCGCTGGAATTTGGAAATCAAGGGTATTCCAGTGAGAAGTGGAGAATGCTGCGATGACATCGCAAAGAAAGTGTGTGCTCAGGTTGGAGTCAACATTGATCCTGAGACTGAAATTGAGGCTGCTCATCGTATTCCCTCGTTCTCGAAGGGGGGGAAACAGAGCAATGATGGTCGCCCAATGGGACAAAGCATCATCGTCCGCTTTGTTAACCGCCGGAAAAGGGATCAGGTTTATCGTGCTGGTCGAGACCGGAGGCTGAGATTCACAACCCAAGACATTGGATTCAAAGAGGCTGTTAATGTCTTCATCAACGATCACTTGACTGCATTTCAACGTAGACTCTTCAAAGCTGCGATGGATGCCAAGGTGGCTGCTAAATGGAACTGGGTTTGGGTTCAGGATTGTAAAATCCTTGCCAGAAAGTGTGAGAATGCTCCAATTATCCGTATTGATTGTGAAAATGACATTTCCAAAATTGTTTAAATTTGACGATGATCTTGCTTGCTCTGTCTCTACTTATTCATGGATTTGCTCGACAATCATTCATTTTCTTGCAATAGTTGTTCTCTCTATTCTCCCCCTGAGTTTCTGAAAGCTGTTAACATTCAAAACAAATTTTGGGTACTAAACTGGAATGTTTCGAGCTTGCATAAACATTTTGATCAATTCCGTCTTACAATTTCCCAGTTCTCTACCCCACCATCTATAATTGGAGTTACTGAAACACGTGTTGCTAAGCATGATGAAGAATTATTTGGAATCAGTGGGTATAAATTTGTTAGCTTTAAAGAGACTGATACCCATTGTGCTGGAGGTGTTGGTGTGTACATTTCTGAAGGATTTGTTTTTAAATCTAGACCTGATCTGTCAGTTGCCCATTGCGAGTGTATCTGCATTGAGCTCAATGTAAAACTGCCTCAAGCTGGGAGGTCCAATCGGAATGTTGTTTTCTGTGTCATTTATAGACATCCTGGGGATAATGTTCAGATGTTTTTGCAATCCCTTGAGGTTCTTCTGCTTGCTGTCAAGCAAGAAAACAAAGATCTTATTTTTATGGGAGACATCAATATTGATTTACTAGCTCCTTCTTGTGATCCATATCTCTCACTTATGTTATCTTATGGATTAAATTCTCTTGTAAAAGTAGCGTCCCGAAAGCATTCTGTCTTTCCATTTACTGAAACATGTCTTGATCACATTTTTGCCTCTTTTGATTATGCTTTTGTTACCTCTGGAGCAATAATGTCAGACTTGAGTGACCATTATTGTACTTTTGCTGTATTTGATGATCTTAAATTTTGGTTCCGCTATGATTTTCAACAAACAATGATCTTGGTTTTGATTTCCCTCTGCTAAAGAAAGCTGTTTCTTTGGTTAAATGGGATAGATTATATGCCCAAACTGAACCAAATCAAGCTTATGATGTTTTACTGGGTTTAATACAGGCTGAGTATTCTGGACTTGCTTTGGCATCCACAAATTCCTTTCAAGTCAAAAAGCATAAAAGTTCTGATAGGTATGCTACTAGCAAGCAACCGTGGATCAGTAAATCTCTCCTTCGATGTATTTATAAGAAAGATTGTCTGTATAGGAAGTCTAGGGATAACCCATTTAATCCCACTGCACGTGAACAATTTTGCCGGTACAAGAATGTCCTGACATCTACATTGCGAAGAGCAAAGCAAATGTACTTTGAGCGACAATTTGCATCTGCTCAAGGAAAGCCTGCTTTGCTTTGGAAGTTGATTAACCATGGTTTGAACAGGGGTAAATCTAAGTTGTCACCAAAAATTGTTCAAGATCCTTCTGGGAATGGACAGTTGGTTTCAGACCCTGTTGGGGTTGCTGATATTTTTAATTGCCATTTTGTTGGTATTGGTGAGTCAGTTGCAAATTTGTCTTCTGGGGTTAGCAACCATGAATTTCTCAACTTTATGGGGCCTCGCAATGACACTTCTTTTTTCCTACATAACTGATCCTATTGAAATTTCATCTGTTATCAGAAGAGCTCAAGGTAAATAAGAGTAAATCTGATTTTCTGTGCAGTTTTGTACTCAAAGAGTGTTCATCTATGTTTGTGTACCTGTTGCCTTTCTTGTTAATCTTTGTTTTGAAACTGCTGTTTTTCCAGACAAATTGAAAGTATCAAAGGTTGTTCCTGTTTACAAATCTTCTGATCCAACTTGTGTCAATAACTATCGTCCGATTTCTATTTTACCAGATCTGAGTAAAGTTCTTGAGAAAATTATAAAGACTCGGCTCATGAAGTTTATAGCTTCAAACAACATTTTAACCAGTCAACAATTTGGTTTCAGGCAGAATTTGTGTACAAAGGCAGCCTTGGTTAGCTTAACGGCTAACATTTACAGGGCATTTGAAGAAGGTAATGTTGCTGCTGGAATTTACTTGGATATTCGAAAAGCTTTCGACTCCGTAAATCCTGAAATATTGTTGAAGAAGTTGATCCATTATGGTATTCATGGGCATGCTAATGATTTGTTTGCTAGTTACTTAAACAGGCGACGGCAGAGTGTTATTATTAGTGGGTCGTATTCTTCCATGAAGTCCATTAATTATGGTGTTCCCCAAGGTTCTGTTTTAGGACCAATTTTATTTTTGCTGTACATCAACGATCTACCTCTCGCCATCTCTCATGGGGTTCCCTTCTTGTTTGCAGATGATACCAGTCTACTTTTTGTTGGTGATGGTGGTAAAGAGTTTTTTGATCGTATTAATTATGACTTGGTGAATATTTCGCGTTGGATTTCTGCCAACAAACTTTCTTTAAACAGTGATAAAACCCAATTTGTTGTATTTCGCTCGCATCAGAAAGTCTGGAATGGTGATCACAGAATTGTTTTATAATCAGGTGATTGAAGAGGTTACTTCTGTCAAGTATCTTGGGTTTCATTTGGACTGGAATATGAAGTGGACAACACACATAAAAATAATGGTAGCCAAATTGTCAAAGTTTTGTGGGATTTTTTTCAAAATTCGCAATTTCTTTCCTCCTTCAGTCATGAGGCTGATTTATTACTCCTTGGTCTATCCCCATGTTCTTTATGGAATTGAGGTCTGGGGTTTGACTTTTGAATCTCATCTGGCACCTTTGCGTCTTTTATTAAAAAGGATTGTTAGAGTTATGTGTTTTGCCAGATTCAATGATCATTCTGGCCCTTTATTCCGCTCCCTCAATATTCTTGATTTGCATTCCCTTGTGAAGTTCAAACTGCTTCTCCATATTCATCGTTGTGTTTACGGGAACCGTGTTGGTATGCCTCTTTCTATGCCTTTGCACGGTTATCAGACCAGAGTTATTGCTGATAAAAAATTATGCATACCTTCAGCTCGGTTGGCTTTAACACATCAGCTCAGCATTGATATTAGAGGTGTTGCTTTATGGAATCAAATTGAACTACCGAACAGGCAACTGCCCTTCTCTGCTTTCAAGCGTTACCTGTTCGAAACTCTGATTCAGTCGATTTAACATGATTAAGTTGATTCTTCCCCTTTTTTATTTGAATTATCATTATTCATTGTTGTTGATTGTTTCACCTTATTGTCTTTTGTTCCTTTCAGTTCAGTTGTATTCACGTGGAGCCCGTCTTTCCAGATTTCTGTCAGGGCTTCCACTTTGTATGTTGCATTGTTTTCTCGTTTCTTTCATCAATAAAAGTCTTCTTCTTCTTCTTCTTCTTCTTCTTCTTCTTCTTCTTCCAAAAGTGAGGACAAATTATGGACTGTGCAGCTTGGAGTTCCAAGGTATAAGCGAATGGAATCTGTTATCAATGGAAGCAAAACTATCTACCTCAAGGAAGGAGTTTAAAAAGTTGCTTAGGAGGGTTTCAAGTGCATAAATGCCTTATCATAAAATTCTCGGCGAGGGTTAAGAAATAGGGATGATAGAATGGAAAAAAAGCAAAGACTTCATAAAATGCCTAAATTGCTGATTTTTAGTTCAGTGTTTTCAATTGATTGTTCTTTTTCAATGTGTTATTTTTGTGTATTTCCGAAAAGGAAGGCCAAATCGGGCTAAGGTCCCGGCCTTTCTTCAAGAATTCTTTTGTTGATTGTAAATGTGTATTTTTGGAAATAAAGGCAATTCATTCATTCAAAAAATTTCAATATGCGATGCAAATTCGACCACTGCATTTTCACCATTTCCCTCACAAAGTGACCATTCAAAAACCCCGTTTTTCTCGCATTTCGATTTCCGGTGCCAAAAAAGACCTTTGAATAGCATATTTCGGTCGTTTTTACGTCTAGAAAGGTGAAATTTGGTACCCAGATTGAAAAAAAATGTGCTCTTTCGAGTGACAGAGTCGGAATTTTCGATTTCTTTTGCCTTTAACATGTTTGACCCTAATTATCGAAATAACCTGCTACTTATTTATCGCGATCATGTTCTCAGTTCCAGAACACCTACTTGGAGTCAAAATTTTGAAATTCTGATTCTGTCACTCAAATTTTCATTAAATTTTGACCCTGTTTTCAGTGTCAAAGTGAAAAAAAATATTCATTCAATAATCTGGGCACCGCTACAAAGTTTCGGTAAGCTTTTTCACTAAAAAGGCTGCCATAGGAGAACCAGATGATTCAGGGGGCTGAACTTTTGCATGAACTCGATAAGAGTGACCCCCCACATGTGTACCAAAAATTAGCACAATCGGTTGAGAATTGTCGATTTCGGAATTTTGGGTGGGTCCCCCTTAAAGCCGGTTAAACACTGGGACTTGATAACTCACAGCTGTCAAGTTTTTCACTCGCTGGGATATATTTTTGCAGCATCGAAAACCAACGAAAAAACTCAAGAGGAAAAACTTGCGGATTGCTCCAAATTAGCCTTTTTGGGTGCATGTGGGGGTAAATTAAATTATCGTACACCGTGCGGCACCCACTCTAGGAGACCATGTTTCCCAGGGAAAGCGGGAGTGAAAAACTGAAAACATTCAGTAATGAAATGCCCCCCGACCCCCCCATTTCGAAGATAATGCCTCCTGCAAAATAGCCGACAAGTGGCCTCATATCCAAAACTAGAGGTCCAAGGAAATTTTCATTGGACATTTTCTCTTCGACAACAAAAAAGTTGTTGAAGAATAAAATCATCCCCCACAGGCACCGAAAAAGGGTTTCATTTTGGACATTTTTGGAGGGCCATATCTCCGAATTGGAGGGTCGGAGAAAAATTTATCACTGAAGTGAATCTTTCCTCTTTAGTTTAAAGTGACTTGAGAGACACACTCACCGACAATGCGGGCTGTGTGACAATAAAACCATACACGCACCCAAAGAGGGAACATTTTGGGGACGAGGTAGGAAATTGCAAAGAAATGAGGGGTCATCGGTCATTTTTTCACCGTAGGAACAAGTTTGATTCATATGAGCATAAGAAACACGTTCCATCAACATTGCTGTTCCATTTAGAATCACCCTGTACAAGCTACATTGAACCAGGAGGATAATCGTGAAGTCACATTGACCTAGGTGTGTCAGAAATATCTTCCTGATTTCCTCCTATTCTAGAGTTTATACCAATGATGATGATTCACAAGTTAACAAGCTATTTCCCCAACATGAGCAACATAAAATAGGCACACTTAAGTAAAGATAGAAACAAATCAACTAACGATTTCCCCCAGAAGAACAACATTCTCTCCTCTAACGATGAAGATGCCGCGTGGTATGTCGCCGTAATCCTTTCCGACGTGTATTCGCTCGAGCGTCTGGTGAAGGACTAGATTGGCGAACTGGTCGATGCTCCGCAGTACTCCGATTAGCGTCCGTCCATCACGGAGAACAACCATCAGCTTCTTGTCGAGCTCCTCCAGTAGGCTTGCAGTCCCAGGCAAATATACAGACATTTTTTAAGTTATCATGATAATCAGCCCCCGATTTTAATGGGTTTCTCGAAACATCTGCAGAAAGAAAAATCTTTCAGATATTTTCTGTTTGAGACACTAAACTCAACTGAATCGGTTTCATCACTAATTACCTCGAGTTTATCGAACATCTGCAGAAAAGTATCATCTGTCAGATTTTTTTTCATTTTGGGCACTTAGCATGTTTCTACTTCTGTAGAAAATATCTCTCAGATAGGCACAAAAATGAATAACTGAATTTGAAGTAATGAGTTTCTTGAAAGATTTGTGGAAAAGAAATATCTCTCAGACATAAACAACTTTGGCACAAAAAGAATAACTGAATTGGTTTAGATCTCTGATTGAGCTCATTGGAATTTGAAGTAATGTCTTGAGACCTCACTGTGACTGACAAAAGATGACTGACACTCGGAAACTTCATGACTGAAATTCTGAATTAGGCCATTCAGCATAGGTAGCTTAAATTGCAGGGGCCTCATTTCGGGGGGCATGGGTGACTGCCTCAAATGCTCCGCCAGGGCTCACTTGACCCCCATGGCATACACTTTTGGCTCGTGCTGGTAGGAAATTTGGCCTCCAGAAGACCAATATTGCAAGATGAACAAAAATACTCAAAATGGCACTCAGCTTCAACTTTCAAAATTTCTGCAGCTTATGCGTGACATGCCCCCACACCCCCTCCAAGGGGCAGAGCCCTTGCCAGAGGCTCTGCCCCTTGGAACACAACTGGGGCTCAATCCCAGATCCCAATTACCAGCGGGTCTTCGTGTTCAGCTACTTCCTCAAAAAATGTCCTTGCGAACCAATCAAATGACACCCCTGGTAAATTGCTGGGTACTCGCATGTGTGGCACATTTCGTTCACCCGCATTTCTCATGTTGGTGAAGCATGCAGCATGTTTCATCTGCCTGCACACCTGAGGCTTGGTCTGGGTGGGCAGAAACTGGTTGGATTCACCTAATCAACTGAGCCGACAATAATCAAATTTTGTGAATGGAAATAGGGTCAGGTGTGTTGCTTCCCCATTCGTTCCAAGAGAGGAATTGTTGTTACTGAGAAATCAAAAAAGGAATCACACAACCATCAAACTTGAGTAAATTCCCGAATATTCGCATCCCAAGTAACGCTGTGGTGTCATCCCTCAGGTAACACCATCACAGGGAGGAATTGACTGGTCTCTGAAAGAGCATCAGGCAGGACCAACCTCGCACATTTGGGAGAATCTGGGACTTTATTCACATCAACCTGCTAAACCCAGAAGCCACTAAATTAGAACCTTTTCAAACAAGGAAACTCTGTGCAGTGATGGCATTTTCATGTGACACTCTGTTGTCATTTGCATGTCACATCGCAGGAAAAACATCACACTTCTGACTTCCCAATTGTGGGATGAATGGCCAAGGTAGGAGAATCTGTCAAAGTCCCATTCCACAAACACCACCAGCTGTCAAGCTTCAAGTCGTTAATCGCAGTTTTTTCGCTTACAAACTCTATAAAAAAAATGGACAACTCTACATCATCTGCTGTAGGCAGTCAAAAAAAGGGTAAAACACCAAGACTGGTTTTTACCAGTCAACCAGTTCAAATAGGTACCAGAAACTTTTGACTTCATCAACTTGGGGTCAGGTACAACTACTCCACCTCACACGAAGACATCGCATCCAACTTTGAATGAGTTGACAATCCCATCTCTGTTTCGGCCAATTGTGTACCAAGCCGACCGCAATCAAAAAATTGACGAGAGACATCATCTGCTTCCGTCAAGTAACCAGGGCTTGCTTCACACGGCCTCCCACTGGCTGATCGTCAGGTGGGTGGATCAGTGAAAGTACAGCCACTACCCAAGCTGCACAAAAGTCAATAGTTCGACCGTCTTGCCAAAATGCAGGGGTCTGGGGTATATCATTCGAAAGTCTCATGTGCTGAGTAAGGGTAACTGATGAGTACCACAGTTGAGGCCACGTTAATTCAATTCCCTTTTCTGACTGCCAACCACAGAAGACAACGTAAAGCCGTCCCATCATCTGGAGAATGAGAGATGTCCGCCTGGAGATTCAGGAACAGAGTGTTTAAACAAGGCATGCCTCTTACATCACAACCAAAAGCCTTTTGGTGCACACCTCGATAGGTACCCGGGTCCAAGCTAACACACCTGCTCATAGGTACATACATTTGCGGTAGGTACCTGTCGAAAGCAGGACAATAAAAATATTAGGAACATGATAATTAAACTGATTTTTTTAATATTCAACTGGCAAATCAAAATATATTCACGATCAAATCAATATTTCGTTTCGAAGAAAAATTTCAGCATAACAACACAATGACAACACTCAAAATTTCACACTAGGCCTTAGATCAGGTCTCAGTTTCAGGATTCAGCAGGTTACAAGAAGTTGAATGACTAAAAGGTCACAAGAAGTGCGGCAATTGGAAGACTGCTCTAGCCTACTTGCACCAAACGGCACCTAAATTTTTTGCTCATCAAGACTTCGCAGGGGATCTGGGGGCAACCACCCCCAGAGAAGTTCCAAGGGGCAGAGCCCTGGCCACTCGACACAGCAACCAACTTTTAGTGTTATTTCGTCACAGAAATTGATACAAAAAGTAAAGATGCACGAAATGCTCTCCAACCCTCCATTTTAGTTTTATTGGCCCTTAAACCTTCAAAATGTGCCAATTCCTTCCAAGAAAAAAGTTCTTAACAAACTGTAAAGAGTGGGTTGTAAACTTGGAGATATGCCCGACACCAAAACATCACCCATACAGGGAAGTTCGATAATTTTTAAAAAGACCCCTGAAGTAACTCGCAACATGGGAGATAAAATCGTCGAACTTCCCGGGTAAGGGTGATATTTTAACGAAAAAGTACTTTTTGCACCTTTTTCTCTGAAGAATTTGCCCAGAAGTTTCAGATGAGCGTATTCTGACATGAACCTCATTAGACCCGTGATGACACAGCAGAACACTTTCTGATTGGCTCGCCATGGATCTTTTCTGGTCGATGCTCGAATGTGAATCATCCTGAAAACTTTGAAGATCTCGCACTTAAAGAGATCTTGGAAATTTTCAAACAAGTTTGACCAAATGCTAGGAGAGATCTACGGTATGCCTATCAGAGAAAATCCATCGACATAGAGAAATAGCCAGAATATACAGTAGCCAAATTCAAATCAAAACATGCGTTTAGGTAGCAAACACGAATCTTTAGAAATGGTTCACAAAATGCTGGCGTGACTTTCGTTTCATTGAAAATAGTGTCACCTGGAAGATAATGACCTTCATACCAGACAAAGGCCCACGCAGCTGCTTATTTAGATTTTGCCTTCAAGATAAGAGGGCCGACATTATCACCAGTTTCTTTGTTGTATTCACCGTGGGAACCATCACAGAAGGGGAACTAAAAAAAAATAATTTTATCATTTTATAAAGTTAGTTAGGTAGCTGACCATGGCAGACCTCACAGCACTTTCAATGAAATCAAAATCATGGGATCTATGGGACAAAAAATAAAAAAATGGATAAAAAAAATGAACATTTAACAGGACAAATTTCCAAATTAGGAACAAGAGTAACAACGTTTGCCGTTGCCATGCCAAGCTCAAAAGTGTGGAGAACAATTGACCAAGATATACTAGGGACTTTTAGGGCACATTTTTTACATTCCTGCATTTTCTTCATTTTGTGGAAGATGCGTTGCCATGTGGGATTTGCGCTCTGGTGGTTCAGAGACCAAGTTTCTTCTTTTGAATATTTTTCGATGAGCTTGGGAAATATTACATCGCGGTGGTGTTGTCCTGTCATTGTCCGCTGTTCTGGGGGGACATCCACCGACATCGGACGCTCAGTCACAGTTGAAAAATATGCCAAAAAATCAGTTTTCTTTATTGAAAATCCTGTCACAGGACCTTTGTCGATGCTAATCATCTGCAAGCCATGCCATGTTTGCAGCTTTTCCCGAGACACTCAGCCACATGCACCAAAGCCACTAACCCTAAGCTTGTCTCGAATTCTGTTGGTAAATTTGATTTCTATGCACAACAGTATTCCTTTTCCATCGTTGAGAAAGGTGCATCTGAATGTGAAATTAGACTTTTTTCAAGCTTAGGGTAAGGGTGAGTGGCTTTGGTGCATGCGGCCGACTGTGTAACAAGAACCAGGTTCATCATCATCATTGCCATTATAAGCTGACAGCCATACTGCCGGTGGCTCCTCTTAAACCTTGTTGCAAAACTTGGACTCGCAAGGAGAACAATGGCCCATAATCGTAGCCCAACTCCGCTATGCATCAACTGAAAAGACTCGGATCAGTTTTACGGCGTATACACGCCAACCCGCAGTATTTCCCGAACCGAATCTGCTCTGCAGAGCAGAGACATGTGTCTTGTGATGTGTGGCTTCTGTGTATTGTCACGGTGTTCTTTAACGTGCGCCTTGTGATGCTGCACACGGGACCTCCTGCTTAACGTCGCATCCGAAGGAGATGAAGGACTTCGCCACATAGCCCCCTTCCAGCAGCACAACCTGGGACACAAGGGTGGTCTCCCATCCAAGCATCATCCAGGCCCAGCGTTGCTTAACTTCGCTGTTCTGATGGGAACTGGTGCAAGGTGCTGCAAGGTGCAAGCCACGAGGTATGCGCTGCTGGCAAAGGTTTGGTCTTCTGTAACAATGTCTTTAGAGCCGCTTTGTGTCTCCTGGCCCAATAAGCTGATGCGGCACCCATATTCCACAAACTTTCCTGAGGCCCAAGCCATTGTGCAAAATCCTCAATGTTGTGCCATTTGAAAGTCCTATGTCTACCACTTGTTGCGCAATTGCTGTTCGATTATACTCGTATGCACAAATCGCTTGGCGTACACAAATAAGATTTCTGAATTTTCCTTACCGTTTTCCAACAACCTGCATCCATGTAAAAATGTCAAAACATTCAACATTCATTTGAAAATTAATGATCCCAAACTTTCTGCGGGTTAAACTTCCAATCATTTGACAACTCTAACGTGTTGTTGTGAAGATGTTAATTCCATTTTTGCAACCACAATTTTTTCAAGTGCTTTCAAAAAAACACCCTGTACAAAAGAACAAAACCAAGCAATGATATGAAATTTTCTCAGCTTCTTCGTAGACGTTGTCAGTAGCCAACTGCGCAAAGACTTGGATGTTTCTGACCAGTGAAAGAAATGAAGACCCAACTTCCAATCTTTGTGGAGTGACCAACAAAATGTGCAAATTTGAGTGTTCCTATTTTCACGCTGGTGGGCAAGCAAAAACAGGAACACGAGGGTGGTGCATCGAGAAATGAAACCTTGGCAACAATGCCGACCATGAGAACCAAGAATCACAATTTCATTAGTGAAGAAAAACAAACCTTCTTACTCCTCCAACACCTGCAATAAACAGCCTTTTCTCCAATCTCCTCAATGTCAAAGGAATGCACCACTTTTGCAGAATCTTTATCTTGGCATGGGTTTACAGGTGCTCTAGCCTGAAATGGAAAAGTGCAAAACAAAAAAAAAATAATTAATTAACTGCTCCCGGCACCATGTTGGAAGGCCTACACACTCAAAAATCGGCAGATCGCAAAAAGGTGAAACAATGATTTAATGCGGGAGGAGTTAATCCTCGACTAAAGGTAAAGATCAGAGCTGGATTCAAACTCCCAACACCTGCAACAAGGTGCGATAATGATTCAGTGCGGGGGGAGTTAATCTTCAACTAAAGGTACCAAACGATCTGAGCTATTTCAAAATCCCAACGACTGCAAAAAGGTGCGATAATGATTCAATGAGGTAAAAATAGGAGCTGGATTCAAACTCCCAATAACCGCAAAAATGTGCGATAATGATTCAATGCGGGAGGAGTTAATCCTCAACTAAAAGTACCTGCCCAAAGATCCGAGCTGGATTCAAACTCCCGACTGCAAAAAGGTGCGATGATGATTCAATGAGAGAAGAGTTTAATCCTCAACTAAATGTAAAGATCCGAGCTGGATTCAAACTCGTAATAACCGCAAAAATGTGCGATATAATGATTCAATGCGGGAGGAGTTTATCCTCGACAAAAGGTACCCAAAGATCCGAGCTGGATTCAAACTCCCAACGACTGCAAAAAGGTGTGATGATGATTCAATGAGAGAAGAGTTTAATCCTAGACTAAAGGTAAAGATCCGAGCTGGATTCAAACTCCCAAAAGGGCAAGACATTGACCTTATAAATTTGTCAAGTGGCCATTTGATGGTTCAAAGCATCTTTGATTTCAATCAAACATTCATGCCAGTCTCAGGCAGAATCCCGTTGACTTTACTCCATCATGATATGGATCGGAAAGAGAACCCTCGGCCACACTTTCAAGCCATTCTGGCCTCTGGGCCACACTTCTTGCAGAACACCTCCTCGCTACTCTGCCTGCATCACGCCATTGTTTTCAATTTGACCAAATTCACAGAAACTTTGGGGTTTGCAACTTTAGCACAAATTTAAAGTCTTTGAAAATCACAGGATTGATCGTCAGCTCCAACTTTGCTATGCAGGTAGGATACCTATCAATTGGGGTTCCAAATGGGCGGAGAGGGTCCGGGGAACAGCCTTCTCCAAAAGCTGAGACAGCATCTCCGAAAGCTGCAGCTTTTTGATCAATTCGGTTTTCCAAATGGCATCTTGAGTGATTTCGTGCCAAGGTCACAATTTCCACAACTAAAAAAACACAATACAGTTAGCAAATGCTGCCTAACAGCAAAAATTGCTCTCCAAAAATCCAAGGACTCTCCGGCACATACCCACAATTGAAATTAGGTAGGTAGATTCCTGGCGATCCAGGATGGGATGTCATACATTCCTGTTACCTTTAGGTACCCATGCAAAGCTTGTCTGCACCTGATCATACCCACCCGTAGCCATGTGGCTCATCCATACCGGGTATCTACCTACCCGCTGGTTCAAACCTGCCCATGCAGGCCTCTGCATTGTCACCAGACAACATTCCCAAGTAGGCCCATCTGGCTGATCCCCAACCCCCACCATATATTCATGAAAGCCAAAAGAAGTTGTCCATAATTTGCAGGGGAAGTCGGATCTTGCAGAGCACAGCAGCATTCTCGCAGACTATCAGAGCGCTCGAAGAGAAGATTTGATTTGGGCCAACACCGGCCTACACAATGTATCTCTGCCAAAAAAAGACCGATAGGACAAATAGATACCAATCTAACCTTCAAGTTTAGCTTGGATTTCGGACATAAAACTTGATATCCTAGCCATCCAACACCGCCTACAGCAGCACCGAATGGGATAATTTTGAGCCAGTCACACACTGTGAAAATAAAAGTGGAAAACTTTTAAAAAAGTATAAAATTAAAGTGGGGAACTTTAAACAAAGGATAAAGAAGATGCAGTGCCAATAGGCAACTGAAAAATTGGCCGTGAAGTCCCAATGTATGAAGGATGCGACAAAAGTTTCCAGAATTCTGTTGTCGAATTCGATTTTACCATTAAAATGTGTCACCGTTGAAACACAGTATCGACTATTTTCTCTGTCAATCTACCACGCATCGTTGTTATGTGATTCTTGATTTTAATTAGTGGCCATTCTGCTTCGACGCCTGCTGTTTCATTCACAAACTTTGTGATGGCAGGCAGTTATCAGGGTTCCCAAAACTTTTTGAGTTTTCGTTTCCCTGACTTTTGTCAATCCATTTCCCTGACTTTCCCTGACCTTTGCCGAGCTATATCCTAACCAAACTGAAGGAAAATGTGGCTCCCAAAATACCAAAATGAAGTGTTGCTTCAAAGCCCACTGCAGGCGTCACGGTGTCTTAGGCAGGAAGAAATTTACAAATTTAAGTGTTCATTTTGGCCTCAAAATTTCATTTCTAGATCATTTTCAGGCTCACAGAATCCTGATGATCCATATGAACCTTTGCGATTTTCCCTGGCTTTATCTGACTTTTCGCATATTTTTGGGCATTTCCCTGACCTTTGAAGTGATTCCCTGACCTTCCCTGACTTTCCCTGCCTGTGGGAACCCTGAGTTATGAGACTTTGTGTGGCATTGTTTTTCACTATGGAAAGCCACTGCAGAAACTGTTGCCATTCTGGGAGGTGTTTTCATGGTCGTTTGCATTTTGCTAAACTCAAACTTTTCTCCAAGCGTCAGGCTTTTACTGCTCAAATGGGGGATTAAGTGTAAGTTAAAGGCAAACCTTTCTCACGAAGATCTTTTTCAAGCTCAACTGACGATAGTCTTGAAAAAGCTCAACATGCAGTGAACAACCAATGGGCATTGACAGAACAGCGACTAAACCAACAATTTTAATTTGGACATTCCGAGATGGCACTGAGAGTATGTACAGCATCGGGAAAATTATTAATGGAGCCACTAACGTAAATTAAATGGCAGAAATGGTGTTGCCTCCGAAACTTTCCGATACTTGCGTCCTTTTTCTCAAAGAAAAGAGTGTCGTATTTCATCAACATATTGTAACATCTGTTTCGCAAGTTTTATTTTCTTGCATATATTTTAGAAAAAACACTTTCGATTTTTTTTTTCATTTGGTTGGACTACAAGGAAAACTTTGGTGTTAAATTTTCGTAACGGAATCAGAAATATCATAGACTACCGAAACTGCATTTAAATTGCATGTCTGGTTCCATCAATTTTCCCGGCACTGTACAAATTGCAAAGAGCTGGTGTTTACAACCCCCACCATGGCAATAACCAATTGCTTCAAAAGGTAACAGGCTTCGAGAGAAGCCAAAGGTGGATGTAAATGCTGAGCCAGTGTTTTCAAGAACCAGTGATTGTTCCATCGCCAAAAGAAATATGTTCCTGAACTAAAATTCTTAAAACTAGATACCTGAATCTTCACGTGCCCATCCCCACCTGCCCATCCCCATATCATAACCTGCGTTCCTATCCGTATCTGTACAGCGGTGAGAAAATTAATTGTACCACATATTGTCTCTTTTCTCTCTCAAATTTTCGGGGAAATCTCGATCTTATCAAAATTGGTAATCTATCACTTATTTGATGCATATTTCTGTGCAACAAAATCCGATTTCTTGGATCTGAAATCAACACAACTCTCCCAGTTTTCTTTGAAAGATCGAAAAACCAGCATGTACTTTATGACACAAGTAATTTTCTCGCTGCTGTACAACCTGGGCTATTTTGCCTATTAAACAGAGGGCATTCCAGAAAATTTACAAAATTCACAAAGCTCACAGCCAACTGCAAGAATGCTGCAAAATTAAAAGGCAGTCGGCCTAAAATTTTGTCCAGATTGCTTTCGTGTGACCTTTTACTGTGGAAATTTCAATCCAGGATTAACCTGCAGAACTGAGACTGAGACTTTAGTCCTAACTTTTCCGAAAATTTGATGCGAATTTTCGGAAAAGTCAGGACCACAGTCTAAACAATTTAAACTTGGATTGAAATTTCCGTCTTTAGAAACTTCCCAACTGGACTCAAACCCCATAAATCACAAAAATGATATCTTACGGCGGAGATATCATGACGGGGGCAATGCTAACTCCGAGCTGCGAGGTATATTTTTGACACCTGCTTCAATGGAAAAAATTTACCTCACAGCTCGGAGTTAGCGTTACCCCCGCATTGATCTCTCGGCTGTTAGAGAGTTAGAACAGCACGTATATCATTAGCTAAACAAAAGAGAGAGCAGAGAGTAAATGTCCAGCCAGCGAAGAATATAATTATTGCAAACTTACATCCCAAGCTGAACCATCCAAGCAAGCTATCAGGAATGGGAAGATTTGAAATGTAACCACCCAAGCCACCTTTGATGGACCGAGATATCAGATCCATTTTTGGAAGCACTTGGAAATTTTATGTAGGTACATACACTGGTGAAAATTTACAAGGAGTGATAACTAACTAGGAAGGCCTTCCAGTCCAGTGCAAGGCAAGATTACCTATGCTATGGGTCATATGAGAAGAAATGGATCAATAATAATTATGGTTCAGTGAGGAAAATTAGAATACAAAGTTGAAAAGTAGGTAGGTGGTTTGGCTGACCTCCTGAACAACAGAGCAGATTGATGCCTCACTAGCAGCAAAGTTCATGTGATGCAGTTATGCTTCGAGTCAGAAATAAAGAAATCCCTGGAGTTGAAAAGAGTAACAAGGCAGGCGATTCCAGTCGGGCAGCAGCAGGAATTGCCCCCTCCCGCCCAGGTCAATCCACCCTGCTGGATGGTGCTTTTTCTGTGTTGGGCAGCCATACGGAAATCCATGTTTGTCGTGCAGGTTGAACTCCAATCTTCTGGTTGTGGGTGCTCGTCCTCTTTTCAACAAAACAGGGGAAAAATGAACGGCTTTCGGGGCAACGGTAGACCGTGAGTTGAGAACCAAGATATGCATGGTCAGTAATGGCTGAAGTAAAGGTGTCACTCGCTCCTGTGGACCCTCGCACGTGCAAGATATAACAGGAGAAAAGCAGAAGGGCAGTGTATCCCTTTGCTGATAGGCTGGCAGAATATAGTTAAGTACCTGCTTACCTGCGAGCAATAAAACGATGAGGAAGTGGGTCGAGGGAGAGCCTGAAAAGTTGAACAATGGAGCTGTAGCGGAGCGGCTGCATGATGGGTGGACAGAAATCATGCCTCACGTTTTTCTGCAGTCACTCCTGCTATCCTGGGTGTTGCGTTCTATTGTTTATTTGAAAAAAAAAAACGTTCAGGTTTTTTCGGCTTTCATTGTTGCTTGACTGCCAAATGCACCAGCGACTTGCACATTTTTCTGACCAAAATGTCAAATTTGAAAATATATTCTCGGCTTCATGTCAATGCATGTGTTCCTTGAAAGGTGTCCATGGGACTGCCTTCCAGGGAACTGTTATTTCCAGTTTAAGGGGGGGAACCTAGATTTTTTCGTTAAAAATGAAAAATTGTCCAATTTTTTTAATGTGTGGACCAGATGCACTGAAATTTCTAGTTTCTGATGGTGAAAACCAAATGCAAATATCTTCAATTGAAAAAAATGGCACACGAAAGACCGGAGGCATGTTTTTACCACTCGCGGTGAAATCAGCATTAAAACGAAAATGTTCTCGATCTTCGATGCTGTTTTTCTCAACTTTTTGTTTTTTAAGCATTTTTGTGTTCCGCCCCGTGTATCTCAGCCATTTTTTTATGTGATCATGTTCAAATTTGGTGTACTTATGTAAAAAAAACTATTCTAAAAAGATTGACAAGGCCATATTTGACAATTTTTGCCTCCATTAAGAGTTGTTATTAACAAGTGAAAGGAAAAAAATGCTAAAAATTTACCACTTTTCTAGCGGAGTGACAGAAAATCACCTGCCACACAATTCTGGGGTCAAAAACAAGAAATCGGACATCAAAAGTTTTGGCTTGGTTTTTTACCCCTATAACTCGAATTTGGGCGTTCTTACACGTGGGGTTATCGCTGTGCACGGGACGGAACATCGCCTTATTTTTTACCCATGTTCAAATTTTGCAGAGAAGTTGTCTGATTGGTTCCAAAGTGTGTGCAAAATTTGAACAAAATCGGTCAAAAAATAAAAAAGTTTGCCGAAACTAGGTCCCCCCCCCTTAACTGCCATTCTAGGGCATTGCTTTTTCAGTGGCATGAAGAATAGGGTCAAGGGGGATCAATATCCCTGCCCTTTGCCTGACTTTGCACACTGTTCAAAAAGTCTGAAAATGCATCTTGCCACTCATGACAATGACGTTCAAAGAAACCCATCACTTTAAAATGGACATTTTCTGTTGAATCATTATGCAACACACATTTTTCATTGCAGCATGCATGCCTTCAAGTACAGCTAAATGACACCCATTATTGGTCTTCTATCAACTTTCCAGCTCCAAAAGCCACACTTCATTTTGAATGATGCAGACTGATTGTTTTCTTTTAGCCAAAAGCATAGTCACTCTTCTTCAGTCCCATGTAGGTACCTAAGAATGAAAGATGCCCAGGATCGAACTCAACCTCTCGCATGTGAGTCCAACAGCCAAACCAGTTGACCACCACACAGCAGGAACATCTCTCTAAAATTACCTAGAAATCGCGTTTTTATCATACTACACAGTCCTTCGGCCGTATGCACCAAAGCCACCAACCCTAACCCTAAGCTTGTATTTCTTCAAGCAATCACACAACAGTATTTCTGTTCCATCGTTGAGAAAGGTGCATCTGAATGTGGAATTGACTATTTTAAAGAGTCAATTCCACATTCAGATGCACCTTTCTCAACGATGGAAAAGGAATACTGTTGTGCATAGAAATCAAATTTTCCAACAGAGTTCTACACGAAAAAAAAATTATTCATAGAAATCTGTTGGAAAATTTGATTTCTATGCACAACATTATTCCTTTTCCATTGTTGAGAAAGGTGCATCTGAACATGGAATTGACTTTTTTCAAGCTTAGGGTAAGTCACCATCATGCTCGTCTTCCAACTTGGTCCAAGTTTAGTCAGTTTAGTGCCTATGAGCCTCTCTGCAAAATTTGGTTGAGAAACACGGAATGCATTCGGCAGTTAGGTATCGTGCTAAAACAAACAGACTGACAGACAGATGAAGACAAAGACTGCTTAGACAGACAAAATCCTCATGGAGTCAATTTCTGTGGCTCACTTCGTTCTCAATAAAAGAGAGAAAACTCGCAAGGTGGCTTTCGGCAATTTTCGAAGCAATGCAAGAAATGCTGATTTTGAGCTTGTTTGGAACCAAACTCAAATTGGTGTCCTGTAATTTTCTCCATGATTCACCAAACAATGTCAAGTGTTGACTTTTTCCCCGAAACATTGTTTTCGTGAATCCCAGATAATCAAAGGATGATTATCGCCTGCGTTTCGATCAAAGGGATGTATAACATCAAATACAAATTTGGTTGGAAAACATCGCCGATACCATATGCAGGGCTGCAAAAAGTCGGGAGCATGGGAGCAGTGCTCCCGGGACCGAAACGGGCTGACGAGCAAAAAAAAAGCTCATCGACCAAAACTTGACCAGGCTCCTGAAATCCGTGCTCCAGGGCTCCAAACGACTTTTTGCAGCCCTAACCATACCTATGTTTACTTCTTTCAAGATGATGCGTTTTTTTTTTTTTTTTTTAACACAATAGGGAGGTTGGTAGGTATCTACTTATTTACAGTAGGCCGAAATGCAAGCTTGTTGACAGACAACATGTGAAAACCATCCAATAAGCTTCAAGCCAAGGTATGATTTTGTACAACAGAATGCGCAACTAGAAAGCGTAGTGAAAACTTAATGTGAAATCGCATGCAAAAATAAACAAACAAACTGCAAAATGCAAATCTCAATTCTTTCTCGAACGCCTGTGTTTCAAGGATGGAGACAAGAGTGGGTAGGTACCTACTGCGCGGGGTAGTGGTGGCTGGTGGAAACTTTCTTTCTCTCTTTCTTTTGTTTTTTAATTCCAAAAATCAATCAGAAAGATCAAAAACAATTCAATTTAAATTTTCCAAAACAGACATTTTTGCAAATGATTTTGATATGGTAAAAAGAATAATTAGAATTAACCAACCTCGCAAAAATCCAATATTGCGATTCACATCCAGTAACGATGAAGAATCAGATCCAGATAGAATTCGTTCATCCATTCCATTTATTGTCAAGATGAAGAGCAATTAAACATGTGCCACCAGATGAAAAACGGTTGTGCCAAAATTAATTTTTAAGAAGTGGCACCGCACAGAACAATAATCCAATTTAATGATTCCTGGATAAAAGTGCAGGTCGCAATGATTGGATCATTGCAAGGTTGGAAAAAGAAAAAAAGAAAAGAGTACATTAGGCAAAATGGGTAGGTATGTCTAGAAAAGTGTTCAAGACGAAGTAACTAATCATCAAAATGGTGTGAGGCCTACCTACCCACCTAGTATGCATACCTAATGCCTATGATACCCACTCGAAATGATGAGCTGGGCCAGGAAAGGGAGGAAATTGAGGTACCAGCTCTAGAGCCCACCCCAAGAAGCCCAATGTTGATCTTTATACAAAAAAAAAAGCTCAAGTGCAAGTTTTTGTGCAAACCGTTATCAATGAAACTTCAGTGAGACGTGTGAGATTCTCGCAGCAAAAGAAATGATGCTGCTGTGAACCAAAAATGCTCGCAAACTCAATGCACTCAAGCGCAGCCCAGAAAATGAATGCTGAAGGAAGGAAGATCTACAGCAGGGAGAAATGCTGCCCAGTAAGTTAATGACTAACAAACATACTTATTCAGTTACCTAATAAATTAATTAAGTTGATGACGAAGTTACTCAATCAACTTAATCATGATCAAGAAAAAGCATGTCCACCAAGGAAGTTGATTGTTTATAATCAGTTAATTATGTTCACAAACATACTTAAGTAGGTACGAAACATGTTGCCATCATCCAACTTTCTGGTGGAAATTGGGTGTAAGAAGGTGATTATCTTAAACATGTTCAAGAAAACTGTTCACATTAGACTAGGGACCTGCACGGGTATAGTTATCCCTGTCCAATCCCGTCCGTACCCATGGTGATTTCTGTCCATACCTGTCCGTACCCATGGAATTTTTTACACCATTCATACCTGTACCCGTCCATACCCGTGGCCAGGGTTGCAAAACGTCGAGAGCACGGGAGCAGTGCTCCCGGGACCGTTGTGGGCCGACCGGGATCGAAATGGGCCGGTAAGCAAAAAAAAAAAAAGTAAGCAAAAAAAAAAAAGAAAAAAACCTCTCCAACTTTCGACCGGGATCGAAAGAGATGAAGATTCGCGAGCAAAATAAACCTTTTGAATTTTCGTCCAGAATCGAAACGGGCTGGCGAGCAAAAAAAAGTGTTCGGCCAAAATTTGACCAGGCTCCAAAATCAGTTCTCCAGGGCTCCAAACGACTTTTTGCCGCCCTGCCCATGGCTTACGAACCCGTACCCGTCCGCGCATTTAAAAAATGAGTAGGTACTCGTTTGGGCCTATCCGAATTCCACCCTATCTGGGCACAGGCCTTCGGGTTGTCATTGGCTCAAACACATTCAAAGAAGGAACGATGGAGGGGGGATTATGGGTTCAGCTCTGTTGTATCTGATTCTATTTCTTGTGCTTCTGTGCTATACGCAGCAGATAGCTGTCTGAGCTATGGAGCTCTCTGAGCTTACTGGTCACACAAAAACAAATGCATGGCTGCTTGTGTTTTGTGCGTGATGGCTTCCCTACCAAGTAGTCAACTCATGCAAAGAGAAGGAATCCTGCATGCAGTTCGAACAGCAACGAACTGAAAAATACACTTCATTGGGGTGCCTCCAAATGAATATCATTTTGGCTTGATCACCAGAACTCTGGATCGCATCGCATCACATCACAAATGCCCTTTTCGTTGATCATGACGAACACTTTTTGGCAGTTTTCGAACATTTGAAGAAATCAAGTGCATTTATTTCACAACTGAAATTGAAACTGAAGTTGACCAACAAACTGCGCAGTGAAATGAATTTCTGCGCATTTATGATTGATTTCACATTTCTCGAAAATCATGACAAAATAACGGATGTAATATTTCAATTAACACATTGCAGAAGGCTATGCGCCAAAAATGAACCAAAGCTACAAATTTGCATTAATTTCTG
Organism: Sinentomon sp. SZTP_YWyxl; assembly: GCA_030068105.1. Classification (NCBI taxonomy): domain Eukaryota; kingdom Metazoa; phylum Arthropoda; class Protura; order Sinentomata; family Sinentomidae; genus Sinentomon; species Sinentomon sp. SZTP_YWyxl. The sequence continues at coordinate 959 of JASGXE010006672.1, read as the reverse complement.
ATTGCAATTTCATGGCACCATTGACGGTTCACTGTGCACTGAACGAGACAAAAGGAGGCAGCACAAAATACGACACTTAGGCTGGAGAGATCTCTGTTGCTTGTTTCAAAACCACCGGAGATAGTTGAGGATATTATCGACCCCTTCCCCCCGAAAACGTGGATATCCGCAACTTCGGTGGTTTTAAAAAAAGCATCGGAGATCTCTCCGGCCTTAGCAAAAATAATTATATAATACCTACGTAGGCAACATTTCAAAAGGCTATTGCTGACAGTCCAAGGATTTTCAGCAATCCTAGCTTTCTTTTTTTCAACGCGCTGACTTATCATGGCTTCATAGGAATAGCCCCCTCCTGTAGTGGTAACAATGGGGCTGAGACAGCAAAGTGTAGAACCATCGGAGAAGGCAACTTTCGCAAAAGTGCTGTGACTTCTCCATTTCCTCGCAATTGTTAGTCGAGAGCCCGAATTGTCCAAGTCAGGTTTAAGGGCCGGTATCCAAGGGAGCATATCACAGAGGGGTTGGGGGTGCACCCATCCAATCCCTTGAGAATTGGATCATTGGAATTCTGGTATGATTAGGCCCTCGTGCCAACCCCACAGAGGGCCTCTGGCTTGGCCAAAATGGTGCCCAAAAATTGCATAAATTGGGCCCAAAATGCATCATGAAATCCCAAAAGTTGAATAAATGACTGTATTTTAGGGTGGTTTCCCCTTAGCATACCCTACCAGGTTACATGCCAAGAAAATTTCACAAAAAGAATTCACATAGCAACAAAATTTGAACCAAAAAAAATCGGCGGTGCTCGTAAAAACAACAAAAAGAATTTAGACAACAACTTAGTGTTCTTGCGGTTGAGCAACTGAATTACCGAGCCTCGCTCGTGAACAGGGAAGGTACTTAAAGGTCCCAACCATGACAACTCAAGAATAGGCCTCACAAGAAGATAATATTTTTCT
>JASGXE010006671.1:0-19214 GCA_030068105.1 Sinentomon sp. SZTP_YWyxl | reverse complement strand
GGCCCGCTGGGTCCCATATGTCCCATTTTGTGGATTTTGGGAGACCATATCTGGGAAATGGGGGGTCTGATCATATTTTGCCTAACAATATCTTGTTTAAGGTTGTTCTGAGGAACCCATATATGTACAGAATGGTGTCTCTGGGATGATAATGAGTCTTACACCTTCGGCCCCAAAATGGCCATTTTGGGGAACGTTGGGGGCCATATCTTGAAAAATGTGGGTCGGAGAAAAAATTGTCACTGAAGTTTTTGTCTTCAATTTGTCCTGGAAAATCAATGTGTGAGATATGGGTTCTGTACGATGACAGTATCCCATTTGGTGCCCATTTGAACCCTGATGTCCCATTTAAATCTGTATATGTTACAATTAATATTTTTCTTACTGTACACATCATGAATGTACAGTACGCGGACACAAAAAGATCAGCTCTATGCTGGATCCTCTCTAGTTTTTCAGTATACAACAATCGGTGGGAGCCCGTACCGAGGAGGCAACTCAAAAACAACAAAAATTGTGCTCCGAAACACTTGTGTGCATGTTCGAAATGTGGTGAGCAAGAGAACGTTGTGAAACATCACATGTTCCGAACATGTGTAAAACGAACAACGACATCAGGGCTTGTGGTGATAAAGGTGTTTCAAAGGGAAACCTCTGACTTAGAGTGTACCTATTAGCATGTACTGATACCGAATACAGGTGAAACTGAAGAAGCTGAACTAATGAGATTTCCTGACCCAGTCATGCTTGTTACCTCGTCCGAGATCCAATCCAAGTACTCTGTTGACCATGTAAAGGCTCCCAGATCATCCGAATAGGATTTGGTGATGTTGTTAACCGTGTTCATGATGTCGATGTTCTTTTGGCGTGACTCGACCACAGGAAGGATTAGCAATATTTTCGAAGCCTGTCTCGAGAAGGGAAACAAGATGAAAAAGTGACAAAGTTCATTTCACACGGGGTTGCTTGTGACAAACAAGGATAAAATTGCATTTGAAGTGTTTCCGAGTGGGACGTGGTTTGGAACAAGGGAATTGCTTCTTCTTCTGGCTTAGCAACCGCCTAACTTTTATTGATTTGCAAAAAAATGAAGACAGATGAAATTTTGGATCTTCGTGTCCAGTGTGCAGCTTGAAGCGGAACAGATTGTGCGGATTGGAAACTGACGATTGCGTGCGACATCATTTCGTCTTCCGGAGGACTATTGAATTTCCTTTGTTCATTTATACTCTTGCGTTTACGCTGGGATTTATTCTTGTCTTGACTATTGTTCAAAAAACAACTGAGGAGAATCTGGAAATTGGTCTCAGAAATCCATTTTCATAGAGTCCGTTTTCATAGAAATCAATTTTCATGGGATTCCATCTTCATAGAAATACATTTTCATATAAAAAAGGTTCATAAAAATCGATTTTCATCGAAACCATTTCATGGAAATCCATTTTCATAGAAACCATTTTCATGGAAATCCATTTTCATGGAAATCCATTGCATGGAAATCCATTTCATGGAAATCCATTTCATGGAAATCCATTTCATGGAAATCCATTTTCATAGAAATCCTTCTTTACTGACCTGCACATCACTGCTGCGGTTGCCAACAACCGAACCATCGCCAGCGATTCATAGAAAAATTTCCAGAAATCATACCCTATCTGGTAATGCCTTTCCAAAAACGACGAAAATGAAACCCAATCAGCGCAGAACAGATAATGGGCTTTCCTTCTTAGCTCCCTTTTGTACCTCGAATCAACTCTTCAATTCCTTTTTCCACCGCACTATACGTGGTTGGGATGCACTTCCTGCCTCCTCACCCATCATACAGAGAACGGCTACATCCCTATACGTCACACCTACGTAATGCATCTTTCATTCTTCCCTCCAGTTTTCAATCATTTTCACTTGATCTTTTTTGACCTTTCGTTTTAACTTTTCATTGACATGATATTGGTTTTAAACTGTATTGACTCAGAGCTTTGTTCCACGTCTGATGTCATCCAAGTTCGCAGCAGTATTGTGCCAATAATAATAAAATAAATACTCTTCATTCCACTTGAAGATATGAGCCAAGAATGCTCCAAAGTGTGCTCAGAATGAATTAAGAATTCTTTCAACAATGAAAACTTCAGTGAAAACAATGAAAACTTCGGTCGAAAACTTCATTATCGCCATAGAAATTAAAGTTTTCTGTGTATTTAAATGGAAGAGTGTGAAGCATTCTCAGCTCATATCTTCAAATGGAATGAGCTGTAACAATAAAATACAAACAAAACGACAAAAACAGAAAAACGACTTGCCACAATGGGGGGTGCTGGTTTTCCGCATTGCAACGGTCCTTTGAACAAGATGCTCATCCTGTATTTCGTACCAGCACTTGAAAACATGAATTTTCCCATGTAGTCGCTGAACTTTTCGGCCGTCAAGTTCGCCTTCGGGATACCTTTTGAATCAAACGGTTCAAAAAGGAATCAAACGGTTCAAAAAGAAAAAGAAAAAGATTTGTTTTTATTAGAAATTCGTTGGAGAATGAGATGTGAGATGTGTCTCGTGGGAGACGAGGCGATTCCAGTCAATTCGCCGTCAAAGAGCAGCTGATTCGTGTCAAAACTGTCACAGATCAGAAAAATCGTCAGCCGCTTTGAAATTTTAATTTTTCAGCCAGAAAAAACAACCAGTTTGAAAAAAACATATTTTCACAGGTTCGGTTCACTGATGGTTTTAAGTTGTCAATGCCGTCTTGCCCAAGTTGCGTTCAGGGATGAGTGTTTGGTAAAGTGGCAGAAAGTTGAAATTCCTCACTTTTAGTGCCAAATCAAGAAATTTGACATTGAGACAAAGGGAGGTGCCTTCATCTGCCGCAAGGAACACTGAAGCTGAAAACTTTACAGAAAAGTGTGTGATTGGAAGAGCTTGCCACCGAGCAAATCCAGGAAACCATAATGCACTGAGACGACCTGTAATGCGCCCATGGCCTTGCCTTCCTCGTGAACTGCCGTCTGCTCAGAATCATCAAGTGGATGTGATGTAACGCACTGGAAACGTTGTGGAGCCAGTCAAGTAGTATTCAGAAGGAGATCAATGCCATTAACAGTCGATACATTTCACCATGAAATTGCACCCGAACCTCACAACCATAGGAGATTTCAGTTTACCCATGGCATAACATTTTACCGACCTGCATTCAGGTTGGAGTTGATGAACAGTTTGAAAGCGTCGTACCAAGCATCGATCATCAGCACAGAATCCTTTTCCTTCCTGAAACTGGCTATCATTTCGTCAATCTTCTCCAGGTTCTGCGAATAGTCAAACTGGCCGTTGAGGTAAACGAAATTCTTGATGCCGAAGTGCTTGAATGATTTCTTCCAGCCACGGCTGAGTCTGCTTATCGATGTCTGTCGGGATGCGAACAGCGCTTGATCTGATCGGGCCTCTGCTTCACTGCAGCTCCAGATCGTTATCGCTAACAGTGCGATACTGGCCAAGATGACAATGACCTTCAAGAAAAATGATCGAATTAGAAAGTCCGCCAGTTCAAATTGAAGCTATCAACGGAGGCTGCCCTGTATGCCTCTCCGACAGCGAATCGACGGACGCAGGCCGCGACGGCCTCAATAGCATCGCCACGAAGCAATTTGATTTTTGAAATCAATTCACAACACCCACTCACATAACGAGAAACGAAATGTCTTTACTGAAGATTGATAAGTTTTAAAAAGGGCGCTGGACACTTTAAGCAGGCAACACGGAGGCTTGTGTAGATTTCCACTCTGGAAAAATCAAAAGATCCATTTCCTTTACTCCTAAAAAATTTTTATGATTACGACAAGACGTACCCCCAATTACTACACATTTGAAGTCTGTAACGTCCAGCACAGGTTTAAACTTTCTTTTTGGGTTTTCAGTACGCGAAGGAAAAATTGCGGAAAATAACACACCAAAGCCTCATAGATGATCCCTATTTGAGAGGTTAGTGCCAGCATTAAAGCGTTTACATAAATCAACAAAAAGCGTTCAAGAAATTTGATAACAGAGTTTTATATGACAACAATGTTGCAAATATAATGGTTTCCAAGTGATAAAAAATAAGAAGTAGAAAAACAAATGCAAATAATTTGGTACGACTTTCTAGCGGATGAAAAGTTGAGTTGGTTGTAAGGCATTTGAACTCAGCTGTCTGCAAGGCGAAAAGACAGGCGGGGAGAACGTTTTGTGCAGCCGAGCAGCGAGGAGTCCGTTTTGAGCAGCGAGTGGCGGCTGTTTTGCTGGAGCTGCGCTATGCTCGCTTGGGCAGCAGACTGGAGGCAACAGCTTGACGTGGAGGAGTTTCGTCAGGGCTGCTTCGAAAATGGCCAAACATGCTGTTGACAGCTGTATCGCTAAAATTTCTGCTGGCTTCGGGGTTCATTGAGATTGTCTTGCCACGGCACTTGCCGAGTTTTCAAGAAGAGAAACTGTTTACAAACTTGTTGTGCAAACTGGGCGGAAGAAAAGCAGATTCCATTCGACTTAGCAAATGGCTTTCCAAACTTGTTCGTAAATAACTGTTGTTGAATTGATCAGATTGTGTTCTGGCGATTGTTGTCGAAATACCCAGCTGTGATCGGCGTTTCGATGAGAACACGAGTGTCACAAAGTGAATGTCAAAGATCGTCGAACAGTTGCGGTGCAGTGAAAGAACAGGCTTCTTGTGATAAACGGGCGTTGCAGACAAATGGTGTCGAACTGTTGCAAAACTGAAATTACACGATGGTGAAGGTGACGGGAATCATCCTGTCAGGTGTCGAAAGGAGCCTCTGCTGACATATCAGTCAGTACGGCTTCAACCACTGGTGATAATGGAAATTTCAACTGCCACTTCTCCCTGCCATCTCTTCCCCTTCCCTTGCGCGTTGGCTGAGAGCGCACCCTGCTAATTCGCGCATGATCCGCATGGGTCATGGTCTTGGTAGGGTGCGAAGACAATTAGGTATGGACTCTAAGTGCGGCAAGAGTTTGAAGCTGTTGTGCGAAAACCCTCTTTGTCATCTCTCACTTGTTTGTTCCCAGATCCATGGATGAATATGGTATGTTTGTCTACATTGTTTTGTAAATATGCATTGTGTAAGTTCACTTTTTGTAGGAGAATATAGATTTATGGATCTCATTCTGAGAGCTTAACTCTTGTCGGTTTTCCTTTCACACCAAACATGTGCTCCGACTGATTTGGCATTGGTGGACCCTGAGTGAGCAAAAAGCCTGTGTGCCCAACGAGACTCTTGGCGAGATCCCCGTGTATCACGACCCGAAACTTTCTATTCTTACAAGTCGTCAGATGCGTTTCGGTGTTTATCTTGCATATTCCGAACGCAATTGGATGATAAAGACAATTGATTTCCGACGGAAATATTGTCGCAAATCAGGGGATCTATACTAAGTGCGAAATTTAGAGAGTAGTGAATGCCGTTCTACCGGACACCCAGCCAAGTATTAGGCCTGTAGGGCAGCAAAAATCGCTTCTGCATATCAGCCAGGTGAGATCGATTCCAGAATAGACAGAAATAGACATCTGAATTCACAGTATGATAGAAAATTATGTTGTGACTGAGAAAATACTTTTGGATCGACGATAAAAGTATAGACCGAGCATCAAAGTATGAAAGTTGAAAGTATCGACATATCAAACTATTTACAGAATCAAGATTTTAAACTGTCAAAGTATAAAGATATCAAAGTATCAAAGCATCCAAGTATCCAATTATCAACGTATCAACGTATCAAAGAAAAAGGGCTCAAATTTTAAAAGCATCAAATTATAAAAGTATCAAATTTAAAAAATATCAAAGTAACAAAGTGTCAAAGTATCATAAAAGCTTGACTGACCAGACGCTTACCTTAACCGGTATACAAAGCAAAACCTTGCTGTAGAATCGTCCAATGAATTCTTGCAGTGAGAAGCACTGCTTTGTTTTTGTCCCAAGTTGGCTGCGTGCTGTCAACGAGTGCTTTAAGCAAGGAACGAAAGCGTTTCGTCTGCTCTCTATCCTACGCTGATCCAATGCAAAACAGGCCAGGAAAAGCGATCGTTGGATGAGGAAGGAAACGACTGAGCCAATCGCTGCATAGGCACAAAATGAGACCAATGCTGGAATGTCCTGCAAAGTGATAAACAAATTATATACGAGAAAGCGATCCATACTCGAAAATATGACAAGAGGCAGAAAAATTCCGAGAAGTCCGCCAATCACTGGATCACAACAGAAAGAAAGTTCAGATCAGCCAATCATTTTCAAATTCATTTTATTTACGGAGTGAGTTTCCTCCGATAAAATATGTATAGTGAGGGCGGAATTAATGAACCCATATATGTGTTTTTTACCATTTAACAGTTGCCTCCGAAACACTTTTTCTTTCTTTTTTCTTTTTCAGCAGGCGGTTGAAATAAAAGCGTCAGATTTCAATAGAGCGTTCTACAGCTCATTCCACTTGAAGATATGAGCTGAGAATGCTTCACACTTTTCCATTCAAATACACAGAAAAACTTTAATTTATATGCCGAGAATGAAGTTTTCGACCGAATTTTCATTGTTGAAAGAATTCTCAATTCACTCTGAGCACACTTGGGAGCATTCTCAGCTCATATCTTCAAGTGGAATGAGGAGTAGAGGTGCAATATTTTGACCTCGGTTACAAGAGAGGTTCTTTAATTTCTGCAGTATAGAATTTTTACCAAAATCTGAACGGTTGCAATTTTTACATGTATGAGCAGGCCTACATTAATTCCGCCGCCGTTTACAAAGATGACAAACATTGGACAAACAAAAGGATGACAAACCATTGTTGGTCCATGCGCAAAAATAGTGATTGCAAAACATTCGACAATTCGCAGGAAATAAAATGATTGTTGCATACCCGATTGGTAGATTAGGGGCAATATTTGAAAAAATGAAGTCAGGGGCTAAACACCGCAAAATGATGTGTGTTGCATACCCGATTGGTAGATTAGGGGCAATATTTGAAAAAATGAAGTCAGGGGCTAAATACCGCAAAATGATGTGTGTTGCATACCCGATTGGTAGATTAGGGGCAATATTTGAAAAAATGAAGTCAGGGGCTAAACACCGCAAAATGATGTGTGCTGCATACCCGATTGGTAAAATAGGGGCAATTTTTGAAATGACGTCAGGGGCTAAATGCCGCAAAATGATGTGTGTTGCATACCAGATTGGTAAAGTAGGGGCAATTTTTGAAATGAAATCAGGGGCTAAACACCGCAAAATGGTGTGTGTTGCATGCCCGATTGGTAAAATAGGGGCAATTTTGAAAATGAAGTCAGGGGCTAAACACGGCAAAATGATGTGTGCTGCATACCCGATTGGTAAAATAGGGGCAATTTTTGAAATGACGTCAGGGGCTAAATGCCGCAAAATGATGTGCGTTGCATACCAGATTGGTAAAGTAGGGGCAATTTTTGAAATGAAATCAGGGGCTAAACACCGCAAAATGATGTGTGCTGCATACCCGATTGGTAAAATAGGGGCAATTTTTATAATGAAGTCAGGGGCTAAACACCGCAAAATGGTGTGTGTTGCATACCCGATTGGTAAAATAGGGCCACCTTTTATAATGAAGTCAGGGGCTAAACACCGCAAAATGATGTGTGTTGCATACCCGATTGGTAAAATAGGGGCACTTTTTACAATGAAGTCAGGGACTCGTAACATTGTGCCCTAAACGAATCCAAATTTTCATACTTTCTCTAAACTCCACGGGACTCGTCGCCGGAACCCTGCCAGGGGCTCTACTCTTGGGACTCTGCTGGAGCCGGGAGATTTAAGACGATTTAAGGCGATGATCACGAAAACGTTGGGAGAGCACTGGAAGTCATAATGTGGAGGACATTGTAGTAACACTGGCTGTTCGAGTGTAGTTGTCTAAAATCATCCTAGCTGCTTCGCGCTGAATTTTCTCAAGATTTGCAACCACACAAGCCATCACCGAAATACGGAGTACCCTCTGTGAGTTTGCCTGGATGCTTTAGTGCATGGAAATTGAGAAAAGTTCTAAAAAAGGCGTTGGATGGATTCAGATCTTGCCCAGAAATACCGCCTCCTTTTTGAACGCATGGCGAATTCTAATAAAAGCTTTAGCATAGTCGTGATAACAGTTACAGCAAAAGAAATGGAAACAAAAGTTTCTAAAACGAACATGATTAGAAACTCGACTGCCAAACTTACAGAGGCAACTCCAACCAGCAGGACGAGAATCTGCGTGAACAAGGCGACAAACATTGGTACTCCCGAGTGTCGGACAGCGCAACCAATTCTCTCATCCAATTTACTCTCTTTCCCGACAGGCGACGTGCTAAATTTGCTCCAGGATTGAATAAGCACAAAAAGGTCCGCCGCCCCAGTGATCATCAGGAAGAACGGAACGGCAAAGAAGTTGACTGATCCAAAGAGAATGTTCATTGAAGAGCAGAGACCAACTGTTGCCGTCATCGTGAGACAGACGGAGAGAAGCCAGACCAGAAAGAGATACAGCTGAAAAAATTCGGGAAAAATAATGACTGAAAACGGCCTCAGTGCCTAGTTGTTGATTGTTTCTAAAACGACTGCTCATTCACACTGAGCAAGCGGGTCAAAGCCTTCTGGGCATAGGAGAAATTCCGAACACGCCTCTGAACAATTCAGGGGAAGATCAAAATTTTATAATTTCGTGCGTTTTGCGGTTTAGAGCCACTAATGTCAGAAGATCCCTGATGAGTGCCCAATCAGTTTAGACAGGCTCGGTGTACTCGTAAGTCTGCAGAAGGCACTTAAAACACTACAATAACGTTCGTAGTTGTTTGGGAGTTTGCAACCAGTGTACGCAAAGCAGTGATTTGTGCGAAAAGATTCAGCGTTTGTAAAGACTTAGGGACTAATGTAGCTTCTCATTTTAGATATTGCTTCTAGATCACTCTGAATATAATTCTGTAATTGACATGTGTGTGCATTTTATTCGTCAGAAAATGCGATGTTGTTTTTCCAATCGAAGGCTTTCGAATTTTCGGGAAGCAACACTGTTCACATCATCCTGTTGATATCAAGAATCAACACACCAATCAAGGTCTAATAAATGAATATGGGAACATCATGAGAAGCCATCTCGTCTGTTGTCTCTGGTAAAACGGCCTTTTGGCACGTAAACTGCAGGGCTGTTTGCATTATGCCAAACTCAATTGCACTATTTTGAAGGAAAACAACTCGTTGCAAACAATTCTCAATATCAGAAATAAAATTCTAAAAGGACACAATATATTCCTGATCAACTTACTCTGCTTTGAACCCGGTCTAAAATTCCGACAGAAAGTAAGACGTACGCTAGCATGAGCACCAAGCCGACACAGAGATAGGGATAGTTATTCTTCAATGCTTTGTTTGTTACTTCACCGGAACTGGAAATGGAAGTGGAAGAGGGACGGTAATGCAAAGTCATCCCACGAATAAAAGCATAAGACCTCTTCAGGGTTGCTTTGAGAGGGACGTTCGACTTTCCCCGCGATGCTTTTAGTTGTTGCCTGACAATTTCAGATTTTAGTTGCAACTTCTAATCAAGCTATTTATTGTTGGTTGCATTTTTCTCTGTTTTATGGAAAGTTTTGAGTTTTAATCTGTTGTTGAGCTGTTCCAAATTAAAGAAATTGAACGCGACCTTCGTAATCATGAATTTTAGAGCGACCCTTACCGAACATACCTACTGAATAGAATAGATTCAAAACAGACTGAGAACGGATTCAGATTAGATTCAGAACAGATTCAGAACAAATTAACAAAAAACATTCAGAACAGACTGTACGGTTACGTACAAGGTTAACCTGGCATTTTCATGTCCAACACAGTACTTTTCCGGCGACAAATTGGCAGCCATTATTCAGAGCAAATTTGCAGTGCTTCCTGTCAATTTGGCGCTAGCCAAATTCTAAATCTCAGTTGTTGGGCAGTTTGTGCAGACTCAGCAATATCATAAGACGGCACTTTCATTTGAAAGGCAAAAAATATACGAATAAGATTTGTGGCGTGTGCTGCCGGAAAAGGTCTTCTACGTGGCATCTTTCCAGAGCAGCAACAGCCAGCAGGCGGCTTAATTTCACCCTCCCCTCTTCCTGTGCATGCTGACGTGTATCACTTTGAGTTGCCAGAGAATTGGCTGCCGTCAGTTTTGGGTAATTTTCCAGACGCGGCTTTTGCATAAAAGGTTCCCCCCGAATTATGTGAGGGTTCAATCAATCGTCAACCCATCAATCGTCAACCCATCAATCGTTCACTTCAATCAGTCGCTGATTCGCGCTCAAAACAATTCCAGAAAAAGTCGTCTTCCTGAGATTTATTCAAGTGCTTGCTTGAAGTCATCAATCACCATCCTTTCTTGAAAGTTGAAGTTCTCATCTGTCATCAGTTGTTTCGCTGGTCATCCTACACTCTGTCAGTTTCATCATAGTTTGGCGGTTAGTTAGTTTAGTTCTTCTGATAAGTCTTAATGGCAGCAAGTCGTGTCAGTTCTGTAGAAAGAGCGTCTGTCCTAAGAGATGCAATAAACACTTATTTAATTTAGTTTAAAAATGATAACCAATCGTGTCCGACTCTTCAATTATCTGTGCAAATTTATCAGTGTGACATTTTAACAGTTTCGACATAGCGAATCTCAATGGCAGTGAACCCAATGGTTGGTTGGTAAACGAACTCGTGGTATCGCTGGTATTTCCCTGTCCCTTCCAGAGTGCTGTTCAGTTATTTTATGTCCAGAGTGCTTTATTTCATGTTTGTCGGTTCGGCCAAATATGGGTGCCTCAGCCAACAGTAATTCGAGATAAGTGGTAAAGATTCGTGCTGGCGAATCACATGGTAGTCAGTTGTCCGTGTTCGCTGATTGACCCAGATATTGGCCTGAACTTGCAAGACACATGGGAACCAATTGCAGTGAGAAATGTCAGTTTGAGTTCTCCCCCTGTCCCGACCATTTCCCCTTGTAAGTACGTGGCACACGTGACCGTATTCCCGTCCATCGGAGATCCCCCATTCCCGTACAAGTTGGAGATCCCACCGTACAAGACTCAGAACGCAGATTCAGAACAGATTCAGAATATTTTCCGAACAGATTCACAGCATATTCCGAACATATTCAAAAGAGATTCAGAACTGATTCCGAACTGATTCGTAACGGATTAAGAACAGCTTCCAATCAGATTCAGAACAGACAGAATATGTTGAAAGCAAACAGGGTTGAAAACAGGTATCGAGATGGTCTAAGTTTCTGGGAATTTGCATCTCCAAAGGATCGGATTAATCGTCTAATAATGGGCTGTTTTGATCAACCCTAATTTTACCATTTCAGTGCATTTTTGGCCAGTCGCGCAGTTAAGTTTTTCTTGACGGTGAAAAACAAGGATATAGGTCTACTCAGTCCTGCATAGATTGATGTTTTTGGCGTTTTTGTTTAGGTGCGTGATGAATGCAAATATACCCAGGCCTGTGTAGGAGACACTTACCCTCTGGCAACTTTGATTGATGCCTCAAGATCATCGTGTTCGGAGTTGAACTCGTCCACTGCGTTCTCAACCTCTTCTTCCCAATCGTAAGTGGCCTTGTCTATCTGAAATAAGTATGTCAGAAGCCAAAATGAATTCAGCATCGAATCTCCCTGTTTTAAACGCAGTAAAAAGTACATCAAAATGAGCGGGAAATCTTATGCGTCGTAAATGTTTGGGTCTAACGGCGAAGTAAAGGCATCCGAATTTAGAAGCTTTCCATTCTAAAGTATCGTGCGGCATGAAGCTACTAAATTCGAATGCTTAGGCCCATATTCCAGCTGGAAATTATTTCTATTTCCTAATTTTTTTCGAGCTGGGAGTGTCTGCGACGCTGAAATTGTCACCAATCCTCGCCAAATTCATTACGTACATAGATCATTATTTAAACAGGTGCCATTTAGAATCAGTGGCAACATGTGCCACAAAACATCATGGCAATCGTGTAAGGCGCGAAGTTGCATCAAGCCCTGTTGAAATTAGATGGTCTCTGCATTTGTCGGACCTTAAAGAATTATCCAATGTTCAGTCTGTTTTCTTGTAACAGAGGACTTCTACCAGCAAATTCATCAATAAAATTTTTGATTGTAATCGCTACAAAAGCATGTGATGCCACATTGCGCTCTGAATATCTGCACATGGCATTTGCAGAGTGCAGTTTGCTGAATGCGAACTTCCAGCAGCCAAACGCTTTTAGGAACTTCAAGATTTTGGAAGCGAAAAGAGTGGAATTATCTGAATCGAACCTTCTGGAGGACAGCCAAGGGTCTGCCTAGAGCACAAAATTCGACAGAGAATGCGTGTATAATAGCGGCGAAATTTATGTGCTCATACATGTTTTTTCCCATGCCTCCGAACCGTTTTTTTCTTTCTTTTTTACTCTTCTGCAGGCGGTAGAAACAAAAGCGTCAGATTGCAACAAGGCTTTCTACAGGTGTCAGAATTAAAGAGGCTCTTTAATTTCTGCAGCCTGCATTTTTTTACTAAAATCTGAACTGTCGCATTTTTACATGTATGAGTACATCAATTCCGCCGCCACTATACGGACGCATTTAGAGGGAGAGTCCACAAGCCGGAAAAGTCATCAAAAGTTGCTTAATTACTGAAGTGAGCATATGTCCAATCTAATAAGAGAGCAACATTATCGGGATAAAAAATAAAAGATTTATAAAGAAAAATAAAAGATTATTTAAAAGAATTTGCCAATGAAAGTAGTGAGACAGAAATAGTCATTACCCAGTCACCGGTTGGACTTTTGATCAGATTTGGAAATAGTTTCGAGAGCTTTTCGTTGTAAAATCCGTTATTAAAACGGGCGATGACACTTTCTGCTCCAACCACGTGCTTCTGAGTTCCGTTTCCGCCCAATTTAACTCCGCCCAGAAGCTGGACGAAAGGAACTGGTGTGCCAAATACAGGACTGGAAATAAGAAGAAATACGAAATACGAAATACGAAAATAGAAGAAATACGATTTCCCAATAATTCTTTCGAAAGGGATGATAATATCCCTTGTTTGCGGAACAGAATTGTTTAGAAGAATGTACCATGAACATGTTCAACAAGAAGGAGCGCAATTGGGCAAAATTGTTTTTTTATTCTGACAGTGGAGTTACAATGATGTATCCAAGTCTTTTGTTATGGGGTGCACTCGAAAACTGTTTCTGTGAGTGTAAATTGGACAGAACCACGCGACTCTTGCATTCCATTCTAAAGACGGGCATCCACTGCTGCACAAGCCATGCCCAAGTTTTTCCCTTCTTCCAAGGTTGAAAGTGTCTTATGCATAGGTGATCTTTCTAATTTCAGGTGCCCTTTTTTGCGTGTGAGTTGTGCTGTTTCGTGAGATGCGCCTGTGACAATATGGTTTTCATAACCGATTCGATTTTAACGATGTGTATACCTGTGACAATATGATTTTCATAACCGATTCGATTATATGCGATGTGTACAACCAAGACACACCTTTACCTTGGTATAACAAGCCTGCAGTGAAAGCGTGCCATCTTCCTGTGCCCGACAACCACCAAAAAATCTAGAAACTTTCGCAGATTCGATATAATTCCGTTTGTCCAAACCTCCGTCATGGGCGTATAGTAGCGGCGGAATTTATGTATTCACGTGTTTTCCCATTTAACTGTTGCCTGCTAAACATTTTTATTTTTTTTACTCTTCTGCAGGTTGTAAAAAATAAAGCTCCAGATGGCAACAAAGCTTTCAAGAGGAGTCAGATTTTGAACTCGGTTGTAAAATAGGATTTTTAATTTCTGCAGCATGGAGTTTTTGCAAAATTCTCAATATTCACAATTTTACAATATCAGAAAAAATTCCGCCGCCACTCTACCAAACTTTCGACTGTTTTGTGTTTTGTGAAAGAGGGTCAACGAATCCCAATCTTGAGTCTGGCAATAATGTGCTTTCATCACGTTTGAACATAGGCCTATACGTACATTTCTGAAACTAACAGAAGTTTATAGGAATACTGTCCACCTTTCCATGGGGAGTTGGCAAATCGACCATGCACTGAAAAAAATTGAGTCGCTATAAACAATTTTGTTGATTGGTCGGCGAGTTTGTGGTAATGGCTTTTACCGATCGCAATTTTGCCAAACGCACCGGATTTCAAACCTGGTCCTGCGTCATATGGCATTGGTCCTGCGCAATTGGCATTTTCATCTGAAGAGCGAACCGCTACATAAATAAATTTGTTTAAAGGCAGTTTTCAGGAGCGAATTCCGGCAGCTCAACGGTTGGCCGAGTCGATAAGGCGTCCGCTCGTGAAATCGATGTTCGCCATTGTTGGTGGGTTCGAATCCCACTCGTGGCAAAAATATGCAAAAAATTTTTTCTTTGCAATAGGTAGGGAGTGAGCTGACCAGAGGCATTGGGCGAACACTGAGGCAGTGTTGGTGGACGGGTTAGGTCAGGTTCAGATAGCTTTAGATACGTTTCAATCAACTGAAGTGCGTGATTGGTCAGAAATTTGCGTATGACGTAGGACCAGGTTGGGAAATCCGGTGTGTTCGTAGCCTCCGAGAGAACAAGGCCGTTGCGCTGGTTTGGTGACGTCACAAGACCGGATGATATTTTCAGAGGAAAAGTCAATGCGAGTGAATGACGGACCGCGGTGCGACGGCCAAAGAAACTTAAATTTCTCTGCAACCAGGCAACGGATTTCGATGAAACTTGCCATGAACAAAGCCGAAAAATGAGCGATTTCGAATATGTATAATGATCCTAAATTTTCTGCAAGTAAAACTCCAAATTCATTTGAGTAATGAAACTGTTTACGTTGAGATGCGAAATAATTCTGGATTTCCCGCCCGATATTTTCGAAGATTGTGCGATTTTTTCCGTTGTAACATGGTTTCGTCCTGTGGAAAAGTTGTAGAGGAAGCTTTCAGCTTTTCAGAAAGTCCAAAATCATTGAATTTGGACACCATATGACTAATTGAGGGCTGGTTCAAAAGATCTTCACCGGCGCGAATGGACTCCGCTCCCCGTGAATTGTTGTTGACCGTGATTTTGAGCACGGGGCAAGGGAAATATGCTCAGCGCGCAAAAACCACGGTCGCCAAGAAATTCAAGGCGAGCGAAGTCCATTCGCGGCAGTGAAGTTCGTTGGAACCATGCCTCAGAAATCTGAGGGAGGCGCGGCCATATCCCTGCTCAAGAACAAAGTATACTGCTTACAAAAAATACATATCTCGTTTTCTCTTGATAAATCAGTCAAATGGTGTTCAAATTCAATGATTTTGGACTTTCTGAAAAGCTGAAAGCTTCCTCTACAACTTTTCCACAGCTCGAAACCATGTTACAACGGAAAAAATCGCACAATCTTCGAAAATATCGGGCGGGAATCCAGAATTATTTCGCATCTCAACGTAAACAGTTTCATTACTCAAATGAATTTGGAGTTTTGCTTGCAGAAAATTTAGGATCATTATACATATTCGAAATCGCTCATTTTTCGGCTTTATTCATGGCAAGTTTCATCGAAATCCGTTGCCTAGTTGCAGAGAAATTTAAATTTCTTTGGCCGTCGCACCGCGGTCCGTCATTCACTCGCATTGACTTTTTCTCTAAAAACATCATCCGGTCTTGTGACGTCACACCAATTTTTAATTTCTGCGCAACGGCCTTGTTCTCTCGGAGGCTACGGTGTGTTTGACAAATTCGCTTACCGATCAAATGCGTCATACTTCCATCTGGCTCCTCTGTCAAATCATTACAGCGTCGCACGGACAACCTTGCCCATGGCTCTTCTTATACCCCGCTCAACGAGTAACATACTTCAGAATTTCTTCTTTCCTATAGATCCTATAGATCTAGGACAGGAATTTTAGTATATTCTGGTTTGGTATATTCGGGTTTGGTGTATTCGGGATTGGCATAATTCTGGTTTGGTATAAATATTCTGGTTTGGCATAAGCAGGGAGCACATCGTACTTTCTAAAAACCCGCTGGAAAAAATTGCATTCAAAATCGAAAATCAATTTGAAACATCTCCAATCTCCTCAATCCATACCCCACAGCTGAAAGTAAAAAGGACCGGCGATTATCTTGCCTGATGTCCAAACACACAAATAAACGTTTGACGAGTGTTGGGGAGCACATTACATTGCCGGTGGTGAATTTGATGACGCTGATGTGGTCATCTTCGAGCCGCCGCTAGAGAGCAAAAATATGTTTAATCCCAATCCCTGTTTTTTCGAGGGTTTGGATGTTGATTCCCGGAAACCAAAATCGTAATGCTGCTTTTGAGTTTACCCTTGGTCGTTCTAAACCAGCTGCCAAGTTGAAATTGTGAAAAATGATCACCACCCCGGATTTTCGAACTGAGAATTCCTTTCTGAAAAACGACGTCTGAAAAAGTTATTCAAGTCTAGGCGACAATCCGAGAGTGCGTATTCTCTTTACAAATCTTGCCTTGGTCAGTATAATGCAATGAAATTTGCTTCCCAAAATGCTCACCTTTCATCCTTAGTTAGGCGTCCAGGCGTTATAAATAACTTTTGGCGGCATGCGAAAAGTGTTTCCAAATGCCCTGCGGCTTTACCCAGCCTATCAAATGATTCTGGAGAACATGCCATTTGCGATGTTGATAAAGCAAATCTCTTAAATAAGTATTTCGTGTCCGTGTTCACCCCAAAAACCGATGCCAACCTGATGCCTTCGTCTTTCTTCCCAACAGTGACAACATTGTCTACCACCTCTTTAGTTAATTCCATTTCCAATACGAATATTGTAAAGTGGATTAAACGCATGAAAAATAGTCCTTCTGACCATGACGGTGTATCCATGCAGATACTGAAACTTGCTCCAGCATCATTCGCCCCGTTCCTGAAAGTTATATTTTGTTTGAGCCTTAGCTCTGCTTCTCTGCCAACATCCTGGAAAATTGCAACCATCACTCCAATACATAAGAAAGGCTCAAAATCTAATGCCGCTAACTATAGGCCCATCTCCATCACCAGTGCCTGCTGCAAGCTTCTTGAACACTTTCTTGACTGCCATGTTCGCAATTTTCTGGAATCTAACAACTTGTTCTCTCCCCAACAACATGGCTTCCGCTCCGGTTTCTCTTGCGAGTCTCAGGTTGCAAGTCTTGTGCGTGATTTTTCTGCTGAGCTGGATAACTCAGGGCAAACTGATGCAATATTTCTTGATTTTGCCAAAGCATTTGATGCTGTTTCTCATGCGACGCTGATCGTTAAGATGAAAGCACTTGGTATCGATGATATTTCATGTTTGTGGGTTTCTGATTATTTGTCAAATCGTTTTCAAAGAGTTAAAGTTTTGAATTCCGTTTCTGAACTACTACCTGTCACTTCTGGTGTGCCACAGGGTAGTGTTCTTGGTCCCTTACTTTTCTTAATTTATATTAACGATCTGGCCCCTATTTTGCGCAACAACATTCGCCTCTTCGCTGATGACTGTGTTTTATATCGAAAAATTTGCTCCGTCGCTGACTGCCACGAGCTTGAGAATGATCTGCAAACAATTTCAGGCTGGTGCCAGGACAACAGTATGAAACTCAATGCTGAAAAATGCAAAGTCGTATCTTTCTCAAACAAGCGCAATCCAATTCGTCAACATTACGCCATAAATGGTGTTGTGCTTGAACATGTAGAAAAAATAACTTATCTTGGTGTTAACCTCACTAGCGATTTAAATTGGTTTCTGCACATTAATACTATTGTTAATAGGGCACGTAAGGCCATGTATTTTATTCGCCGAAATTTTAGGGGATGTCCGCAAAGTACCAGAGAGCTTGCTTACTTCGCATTTGTCAGACCTCAGCTTGAATATGCATCGGTCGTTTGGGACCCTTACCTTACTGCTGACTTGTCCTCACTTGAAAAAATACAGCGTTTGGGAGCTCGTTTTGTGACTGGCAAATATTCTCGCTACAGTAGTGTGTCTGAGATGATTTCAAAATTGAACTGGACTCCGCTACATATCAGAAGAAAAATAAGCAGGATAATATGCCTTTTCAAAGTGGTCTCCAACATTGGTGGTTGGTGTGAATTTTTACCACTTATTCAGAGACCAACATACATTTCTCGTCATGACCACCAATTCAAAATAAGGAATCTTCCATGTCCCAGGACAAATGTGGAGAAATTTTCATTTCTTCAGCGAACGATTTCTGACTGGAATTCCTTGCCCGCAGAAATTTTTAAAACCCCAATTTCCATAAATCTGCTGAGAGAACGTCTTTGCGCATTCTTTGAGAGCTCCATCCATCAGGCTTTGCCATAAGTTCACCTTTTGCAGCTCTTTGATTCAATTCCACTCTGGTACTTTTGCTGTATAGTTTTAAACCTTTTTTGGTGTTTCTTGGAATGAGGCTTCTTTTCATGCTTTTAACTTTTGTTTTCGTTCTCATCCAACTTGCTGTAATTTTTTATATATGAAACGGGGCCAAGCTCCTAAATATAAACAATTCAATTCAATTCAATTCAATTCTCTGTGGTATTCATTTTTTACGATCTCGCTTTGCAGGCATAAGTTGTTGTAATTCTGCAGAAGAAAGAAACAGCGCAAAACAAGTCCTGTTTTGTCCTGATTTGCAAGAATCACAAGCTCCTTGACCTCATCGTACTGAAACGCTATGACGGTTCAAAATGGGGATTTTTTGGTCTATCAATTTAAACTTTTGGAGTGTTTAACTTATACAACTCAAAAAATGAACCCACACAACCACAGTCATCTTTCTTTCAGAACTATATTATAATTCCTGTAAAGTGAGATCCACAATTTCGGCTTGCATAAACTTGTTCACTCCTAATTTGCGAAAAATCCGAAGAAAAATATTTTCAGTAAAGATGTATGTGCGAGTTCTCGGGTTTAAAAATATCTTTTCTAAACGCCAACGGATGGCAACAGCAAAATTTTATGACTCTTGTTGCTACTAAACAGATATTGTTGGGCGATTGATTGGAGATTATTTTCTACCCAAGCTGCATTTCGTATATGAAACTCTTCAGGATGTCGATTGTGGTTGCAAAAGTCTTCCTCTGGCTATGTTATATGTACATATACGTGCGTAAAGCATATTAGGCTACATATTGCTCTGCGGCATAGGCCCTGCTTGATGGCAAAGGACGAAGAACACAGCATTTCTCGAGCCCTGCGCATGTTTCTCGCTCACGGCAATTTCCAAT
>JASGXE010006670.1:0-20600 GCA_030068105.1 Sinentomon sp. SZTP_YWyxl | reverse complement strand
GAAAGTGCGTGGCAAAACCGTTGTCTCTCCGACATAGACATTCTTGAATAATTTTGGGTTGCCTGAAAAAAAAAACTAGAGCGGACGAACGCACAAACGAAGTAAGCCACCGGAAGAAATGGGCGAATGTTGAATGAGAGCTCCTTCAGATTTTTCCCACAGTTTTAATTTTCGCAAAAATTGCATGACATGGAACTTCTTGCCTTGTGGTGTCTTGCGAGAAGGATTTCTGCATGGCATCTGAAAAAATAATTGGTCATATTGAACACGACATTCGTGCGTGTCATGTGCGCGAATTGCAGCATTTCGCAACTGTCCGCGACAAGGGGCCACTTCTCAGAGTCGCAATGCGCCTGCCTGATCCCGATCGATGTGAATGGGCCAATTTTTTAAACGAAGCTCATCTTTTAAGCCGCGGATTCTTTTTCTTTTGTGTAAAAAATTGCAATTAAAAAAGAAACAATCCGCGGCCTTAAAGTTGGGCTTCGTATCGGCCCAATGTTGCCGGTTGAACGTGGCATTTGGTTTCTCATTGAGTGCTCCAGCCATACATCCAGTGAATCCCGTCCCTTAAGCGAAGCGGTGCGATGTGTGTTGACCAAATTCACAAACGTTGATCTGTCCATATGTTGAATAAATGGGTTAATTTGCAGACGGCATCATGAAATTCACCCAACGCCATGACAGTCCACAAAAATCCATTGCGTTTTATGCAACCCTCTTCACAGCACTGCGCGAAAATTGCAGCTTTTGATCCGACAATGGGCTTCTCCGCAGAGTCTTATTTCCCCAGGAAAATTCAGAAGATATGCAATACAAATCACTCTTATGCGCACGTGCGCACAAATTGCTGCTTCAGAGGCGCATTTGCAAGCCAAGACGCATTTGCAAATCCAGCAAGGGACTAATGAGTCGCATTTCATCTGCAAAATACACAGGGTGTGCAACACCGCACTTTCATGCGCGAAATGCAGCTTTTTATTCGGAAAGGGGCTTCTCAGTCTCATTGCATGCAAATTTCACAGGATTTGCAATTATTGCCTCTGCGATGTGCGCATATTGCAGCTTTTGGGCTCTACAAAGGGGCTTCTCAGTCACATTGCCTGCAAAATTCACAGGATTTGCAATTCTTGTCTCTGCGATGTGGGCAGATTGCAGCTTATGATCTCTATAAAAGGGCTCTCAGTCGCATTGCCTCTGCAAAATTTACGGGATTGACAATTCTTGCCTCTCAATGTGCGCAGATTGCAGCTTATGATCTCTATAAAGGGGCTCTCAGTCGCATTGCCTCTGCAAAATTTACGGGATTGGCAATTCTTGCATCTGCAATGTACGCAGATTGCAGCTTTAGATTGTACCATTCGCTACTGAAAAACAAAAATGCCTATCACGCGCATGCATTGTGCACAGGGTGTATAGTTTTTCATCGTGAAACATGCATCTTTCTGGGATCTCGCTGCGGCAGCAAAATTTAGAGCGCTTGCATCAGCTTGCGGCTTGCGCCACGCCTGGATGGAGCCACATTTGGTGTGGCACATCAATTGCCAATCCTTTCTTCATGTTTCTCTGAATGTTTTGGTATCGATCATGCACCAACATAATTTTTTGTTGCCGGTGTCTACTGTCCCACAAAAAGAAGCAAAAAATAGAAACGGGATCAAAGAGGAATCCCGCATGATTCAAATTTTACTTGGAATTTTGACTGCCACTCAATCAGACAATCAGAGTTTGGTGCAAGTTTCACAATCTTTAGGCAGAATGCTTTTGGTAAAATTCTGCTAAATTCTGCTGCAGTCACACCACGCCGCGGACGCCGCCATTTTCGGCTGCGGATTTTGAGTTGCACGAAGAGCGCGGACGCATCTTTCGAAAAGAATGCAATGGGCATCGTACAGAAAAGTTATAAATTCTGTTCGTTTGGCACCACAATGGTGTGTTGATTTGTCGCTATTTTGAGTGGGAACCCACCTTCCTGGCCGCGTCTGGCAGCAGAGTGGAAGCGTATACAGGGAAAGGAACAAAAGCGCAAATGAAACAAACAAGAGGTCCTTCACACACCGAAAAAAGGAAGCTAAAAACGAAAAATGCGTTTGTAAACAGGTTTGATTGTTTGTAAACAGGATTGATTGCTTGTCACTGCGGCCAACAAGTGTGAGAAGACACTTTCATTCCATTTCTGCGTTTGCAGCATATTTTCAAACAGACAATATCAAAGCAGAAAATGGAACAAATGATAAAACATACCCTCTCCAAATTTGCCTTCAGTGCTGACCAAAAACGGTTGCAATTTCATATCCGAAAATTCCAGCTTCCCGGGCGCCTTTCCAACGATCTGAGTTTTGGAAACATCGAAGATTTCGATCTCCACTGGCTTCGAACAGGAATAACTGTGTGCAGTTGGAGTGAAGAAAAACGGCGTGCGATATCGAGTACGAAAATATCGTGTTGTCGCTGGAAGTAAAATGGCAAAGAAAGAGTGATGATAGGTCTGCAAAGTTTCTGACTGGGAAAACGTATAACGACGACATTGGAGGCCTAGACTGAGTTATGGCCGCTGCGGAAAATAAGGGAAACAGTGTAGTAAGTCCCCCCGAAGCCTTCAATTGGATCCACTGTTTGCAGTCAGAACAATAGCTTTTTGTGATGATGGGGCTGTTCGCAAGTTGCGATTAAGGTGGAACTGACCTCCTTTGTCACAAGATTAATATGCGTTGCTCCAACTTGCGTTGCTGGTAAAAGTTTCTCCAAAGTATTTATGACGGCTAACAACTTCCAGGGAAACAGAACCCGTGGGAATATGAGCAGTTAATGTGAAATTTTCGTTCGGTTTAGAAAAACACATCACCTTAGTTTTTCCGAATTGTTACGCATGCTCCATCTCTCGCATCAGTCATACACGCAGAAGTTGCTTGTAGAGTGGTGCAATCATTGGGAGTGCGGATATGGCGTAAATTACGATATCATCACATTAGCGAAAAGGCGAACACAATTTATTTTCAGACATGGACGGGTTGAGGCTGCAGAACATTGGATAGCAGAGGCTAAAAAAAAAAATTCAGCCTTTTCGGAAGGACAAACACACATTTTGCCAGAACGGCATTTGATAAATGGGATGCCGTCAGTCTTCTTGAGGAGATCAAAAATTTCCAAAAAGCTGCAGAATTCTCAATAGACAGCACGTGCAATAAATATATTGAATAAAAAGCTTGTTCAAATTGACACACTTGTGTATATGTACAGGGAACCCAAAAGTCTTTGGCCATATAGGAAGCATAATTTTTTTTTCCAATCCACTTCCGCGGACAGCAGCATCGCAACAGCCAATCACGTCGTCTCAATTTGTGACGTCATCAATTTTCGCATTTTTGCCTTGCCACCGCTTTTTGCCATTTGGCGTGTTTGCCACCGCTTCCCAACTCTTTCTGGGGTCGCAATAGGGTTAGGTTAGGTCAGGTTAGGTTAGGTTAGGTCAGGTCAGGTTTGGTTAAGTTTGGTTTTGAAAACTGGATGTTGAAATTGGCTGGAATTCCCAACAGCCAATCAGAGACGCGCATGAGGACGTGGATTGGGGAAAAAATGTGCATATAGGAAAATTGTAAATTTGCAGTTTTTATCAAATTTCGTGATCTGAAACTTTTTCCAGCTCTAACTACGAATGTCATGACGCAATCGGAACAACATATGCACATTCAGGGATGCCCAAAGTCTTTGACAATATCAAAAAAATTAAATTAGCTGATTTTATCACATTTCGTGATTTGTGACTTTTTCTAGCTCCCACCACAGATGTCACCACTTTATTCGGTGCTAAAATGTCCGATTAAAGGCTTGACATCTATGGTTAGAGCAGAAAAAGTTTCAGATCACAAGATATGACAAAAACAGCAAATTTACGTTTTTCCTATGGCCAAAGACTTTTGGGCTACCCTGTATGTATGCGGGAATGATAGTCCGCATACGTCTATAGTTTTACAAAATACACGAAGGTTTCAGCACAGTAGGCCCTATGCATTTCTGAAGAATCACAGTACTGAATATGAAAGATAATAATTGAGCGGCAAACGCATAGAACTCTTCAATGCGCTCGCGCTGCTCAATTGTCATTCTTGTTCAGAACGAAAATACGAATGTTTTTTATTCCCTTTGGAACAAGGGAATCAAAAATCAATTTTCCCAAACAATCAAGCGATGCCTAACGTTTTTCCGACGAATCGTAAAAGATTGGATCAGCTGGATTGAAGTCAAGCTGTATCAACCTGGCATACCACAAGTTTCCTTCCGGAGTCTGCAAACAAAGAAAAAATGAAAGACAAATTTTTAACATTATCCTATAACAAATGCCAAGCGAGGCCAAAAAGGCAAAAGAAAGAACCAAGGTGTTTTCTTCAGCAGCTTTATCTATCAATTTTGCCGCCCATGGTAGGCACCAGGAAAAATAATTGGTGCCTCCTGATGGCAATGGGGAAGGTGAAATGGTTGCTCATTAATTGCTGCCACAACATACAGGTACCAACAGGGTGTTTTGGAAAGGTGTGCACAAAATTTCAGGAATTGTTCTTCATGTCAACACAAAAGATTAATGTTTTCGAAAACTCATCCTTTTTGGGGTTTTGCCCATAAATGTTCCCCATGCGTTGTTGCCATAGCAAGCGGACATTTTTGAGAAAAAAAAAGGTCGAAGTGTGGGAATTTGACAAAACATCTCTCTTTCGCTTTTGATCATTTCATCCTGTGGAACGATGTCTGCACATTTCATTTTATTCGAGTGAATTTTATTTTCGGACCCATAAATAGGCCAGAATAACCCCCGGCAAACTGCACTTTGGGGCAGATAATGTTTCATAAAACCGGATGTTGCCCTGAATTTTGCAGTCAGAGTAAATAATATGCGGCCGAATATCCTATGGAGAAATCCGAAAGCGGCCACATGGTATACTGTAGATGGGACTAAAGCCAAAAATTCAGGTTGAAAGTCAGCCAGCTGCAAAGATGAAATGATACAAGTGTCGGTGATTCTGCAGTGACTCCAATGCGCAAAAAAACTCCCCGACTTCACAGATCATTATCAACAAATGTTCTCGACAACTCCAGCTATTCCAGCTTTTCGGAGTGAATGATGCGATGGGCATATGCAAAAACAAATGACACTGCAGCAAGACTGGAGAGAGAAAATGTTCCATGCATGAAGTGTGCAATATCATACTGGATTTTAGAGCCTCTCTTTATCCATTATCACATGCACTGTGGCTAATTGCAGATTTAGGACATAAACAAAATAATGCATATATACCTTTGAGAACGACAATTTCAATGCGAAATTTTTTTCTCCCCACTCCAGTCGCATATCAATTTCCCTTGGGTCGCATTCACCGTAAACCTTGGCGTCCGGTGGAAGCCAGAACTGCTTGGTCTAAAAAATAAAACAAAATAAAATTGCAATTATTAAAAATTAGTGCGATATAGTTCCGTTAAAAAGAGTGAAATTAAGTAAAAAACGAAAAAAAAAGACATTTGAGCCACTTCTCATCCGTGCAGTGCAGACATTATTTCCTTTGGCAGAACGCATCACTTTGAACGTCAGAATATTGGGTTGGCCCGGAAGCGAGGATCTGCGAATTTCTTTTGCAATGGAAATTCGTATCCGTTGATTCGCGCATGTTTGTCTGAAATCTCAAATGGAATATCGGAAAATCTGCAGCCTGCTCGAATTTGATAGCGGAAACCGAAAATGAATCAAGATCTGCAAGATCAACGGGAGCAACCATTTGCACGGGCCGCAAAAGAAGTTCATCGAGAAGGTTCAGTGGACTGGGCAACACAGGCCATCCAATTTCAACAGGGCTTGAAGCAATTTCACGTCTTACATGAATGCCATGATGTTTTGTGGAACATGTTGCCATTGATTCCAAATTGCATCTCAGTTGTGGCTTGCACTGTGGTTCATGGTTGACTGGTTCGCATTTGGTGAAAAATATTGCGCCTTCAAGTGAGACTCTGTAAAAAAAACGCCGGTTTTCAATAAACGCCGATGCACAGTTGAATTGCAAATAACAGCAGGTCTCCAATTGTGATTTGGGCTCTAATTGTATACAATGATCCGTTCGCCAGCTTCCGATGAGCGTCGAGCATTGGATTTCAACATGTACAGGTTGACAGGTTGATAAAAATAGTATAGTGAAACATGTGCATGCTAATATGTTCCTTTTTCGCTGCGCTAGTTAACGGCAGAGAAACCGTAACGGTGGCTGCTTACAGACAACAGTCCTCAGAGCCGTTTGTGGCTGAACTGTCCCTTGTCTGCCAGGAGCTTGACCTCAGAGCAGCAATAATGGTTTCAGCAAGCTGGTGACTCGTTGCATATTGACCGCGACAATTTGCAGTTCCTGCTGCAAGAATTCCCGGACTAGCTGATTTCGCGCAACTCCACTTTCCCTTTTCCAACTGACAGCTCTCGGTTCCTGCCAAACCCCAGTAGATTTCTTCCTTTGGGGCTATCTCAAGGAAGCTGCACTTCATCCTCCCGGCATGCCAGAATCCAGGGCCGGCCTTCATCAAAGAATGACTGATGTCGGGGACCATTTCCCGGGAAATGTGTAAAGGCTGTTGTGTTCCACAACCTTCGCCGACGGCTAAAGGCATGCATAGACCTTCAGATCAGCCACTTTTCGAACACCGCGTGCCTCCACATCCAGTCGCAGCAAAAATGCACAAATCAACACGCACAAGTTTCACTACACTTTTTTGGATCACCCTGTAGGTATGACTTTGGCACCAAAACGTCGAAAGCTCAAAATTAGCAGAAAGCGACGATTCTTTTTGGTTCCTCGACACCTGGGCAGGCCGTTGATGAAAATGCACTCGTGTACTGCTTCTTTTGCCAGTCAACGTTTAAAATAAATAAAGAGTAGAATTATACAAAAAAAAAGAATTAAAGAAAATGCGTCCAAAATTGAAGACTTCCACAGAAAACAAACCGTCTAGACCGGCGGTTTTCTGTGAAAGTTTTTCAACCGTGGTGAAAGTGTGAAAGTGTTTTATAACAGTGCTTTTTTGAGTTTCGGGTCTTCAGGAAGTGTTGGACCCCCAATAAACGCCAGGCGATTGGACAAAAATCAACAAACGCCGGGGTGTCGGCTGGAAAAGTGTCATGGTTCGTCTTTCGCGGGAAATCGGAAACTTTTTTCAACCAAGTGGGCCTCTGCAGATGTAATGAAGTAATGACCCCAAAGCTGATGAAAAAGTGAATGAAGAAGGATCGTCAAAAGAGAGCGGCCTGACTTACAAGCTTTCCGGTCGATTTCGTCTTGTAGAGCACTGACATCTTCAGAGCAAACCTCATCAAAACACAAGTAACTCCCGATTCACTCTTCAAGGCATAAACGACTGCAAGATGAAGAGGGAGGGAGACAAATGACAAAATGAGCAGAAAAGATCAATATTGTACAATGCTGATATCATCGTCACTTTTATCAAAACCTATTTGGTGTTCAGAGAAGAGAGGTGCAGAGGTGCGGACTTTATACAGGGTAGCCCAAAAGTCCCTGGCCATAGGAAAAATTGAAATTTGGAGTTTTATTTATTTTATTTTATTTATTTTATTTTATTGATTTTGTTTATTTTTTAATTGGAAGACTGCACTGAGAAGTGCGTGTTGAAATGTTGAATGTGAAATCTCATGAAAACTCAGGAAATTTTCCACTTCGCCAACAGCATGGCGTTGAACAGCCTCAACTGCTGTTGACAGGCGTTGTTCTCCATTTTGCACCGCTTGTCGATATGTTTTGGAATTTTATTTTATTTATATTTTATTATATTAAATTTTATTTTTACCTTCTTCGCGGTGCTTGAATCAAGCCCAACAGCGGTTACAACTTTGCCGATAACAACTTTGCCTCTTTCGATCTTCTCCAATCTCTCAAATTTCAATTAAAAAATATATTCGGCGTGCCCATCTCTGACCAAACGTTTGCTCCATAGATGCCTTGGACAGCAAACCGAGAGCAAAGAAGATGTCTCGGTGA
The DNA here is from genome assembly GCA_030068105.1 of Sinentomon sp. SZTP_YWyxl. Lineage (NCBI taxonomy): Eukaryota > Metazoa > Arthropoda > Protura > Sinentomata > Sinentomidae > Sinentomon > Sinentomon sp. SZTP_YWyxl. The sequence goes on along the minus strand of JASGXE010006670.1, from coordinate 12,579 downwards.
CCGCAAAGCCTACGAATTTCAGCGCAAGGCATGGTGATTGGGATGTTCCTCTACTGTTTTCTCATCTCTGTCAAAATTATTGGTCGGGAAAAGTATTGAGATTTTCATCTCACCATTTTTCCAAATATTTCCTTTTTTGAGCAAAATTCTGTTCGGAAATGGGAACACTGAATACCTACACATTGAAATTGAAAGATTAGATTTCTTACCAAAGTATTGGTCAGGAACAACTAAAAGGTGATTTCCATCTCGTCATTTTGCCACCAATATGTGCATGGAGCAAACCATATTCTTAATCTATGGTTTGCTCCATGCACATATTGGTGGCAAAATGACGAGATGGAAATCACCTTTTAGTTGTTCCTGACCAATACTTTGGTAAGAAATCTAATCTTTCAATTTCAATGTGTAGGTATTCAGTGTTCCCATTTCCGAACAGAATTTTGCTCAAAAAAGGAAATATTTGGAAAAATGGTGAGATGAAAATCTCAATACTTTTCCCGACCAATAATTTTGACAGAGATGAGAAAACAGTAGAGGAACATCCCAATCACCATGCCTTGCGCTGAAATTCGTAGGCTTTGCGGTCACCGAGGCATCTTCTTTGCTCTCGGTTTGCTCTCCGAGGCATCTTAAAAGGTAAAACAAGCTTTGGTAGCAGTCATCAGGCAAGGCTCGACCCTTGTCTGATGTGTTGTCGGGTTCATCAGGTCACTACGAAGGATTCAGCTCGCATATGAATTAGCTGAGGCCACAGAAGAAGAACACCAAAAGAAAGTAAAACTGCAGGACGACGAAATGGCCCTTTTTGCCGTTTTTGACGACAAAAAAAGTTGAAACCGGGACAGTGTATTCCGGACGACTTTACCAACGTACGGAAAGTTTACACACCTGTGTTGTTGACAGCGTCGTCATTTGATTCTTCAACTGATTCAGTTTTGACAGTGTTTGGTTCTCCTCGTTTCATTCTGGAATCTCTGATCAAATCCGATGGAAAATCTGGATTCAAAACGGAGTCAGCAGATGCATTCTGGAAATAAATCCAATTTCAAGCAGTCAGATTTCTATTCGTACCACACGATGAGTACCAAAAGGAACAATGCTAATCGAATTGACTCATCAGTCTGGACTCGCGACGCACCAGACTGCCGAAGACACCAGCGTTTCTTTGACAGACTGTCTCCATGGCAACGGCGGACGGAGGTTTTTTGTCAAGCCCATTCATGGTTCGAGCGTAGCCTCCGAGAGAACAAGGCCATTGCGCAGAAATTAAAAATTGGTGTGACGTCACAGGACCGGATGATGTTTCCTTGAGTTTTGAATGCGTCCGAATGGCGGACCGCGGCGCGGCGCCCAAGGAAACTTCCATTTCTCTTGATCTAGACGACGGATTTTGATGAAATTTTTCATGGAAGAAAGGGAAAAAAAGTGCGATTTCAAATATTTTATGGTTCTTGACCTTCTGCAGGAAAAAAACGAAATTATTTCAGGAAGAAAGTGTTCAGGTTAAGATGCGAAAGAAAATTCCGGATTCCTGACATATTTTGATTAATTGCGCGATTTTTTCTGCTGCAACGTGGGTTTTGACCTACGGAAGAGTTGTAGAGAAAACTTTCAGCTTTCCAAAAAGTCCAAAATCATTGCATTTAACACCATTTGACTTTTATCAAGAGGAGAATGCGACATGGAAGCGCATGTTTGTTTTTGGCGCAAGAACACGCGTAATGTGTCTTGATATGGTTTTGGTGTTCAAATTCAATTATTTTAGCATTTTGGGAAAGGTGAAAGCTTCCTCGAAACTCTTCCGCAGGTCAAAACCACGTTGCAACGGAAAATCGCAAAATCATTAAAAAATGTGTGGCAGAAACTTTTTTAAAAATTGAAAAATTTCCGCAGGCGCCAGGGATCGAACCCGGGCCCTTTCGCATCTGAGGCGAGAATTCTACCACTGAACCAACGAAGCATCTTGAAATTCCTCCCTCAGAACTGTCCTTTTGAGAAACAACGCCAACACCGACGTGAGCATTTTGAACTGCGCTTGCATCCCAGACTGCGGAGAATTGACTGCGGAGAATTGGGAACTTGCCTTCTTTTTGGACTTTGAAGGACGTTTTTTTAGTGTTTTGGTGTCATTTTTGCGACGTAAAGGTCCTGTGATCCTTTTGTGTTCATTTGAAACATTCCGCACTCAAATCTGTTCGCGAGATTTCAAGAACGAACAATTTTCTCTGCGCATTCCCATTCCTCCCAATGCATTTCTTCGCAGTTTCCCGTCGGGTCTTGTGACGTCACCAAACCAGCGCAACGGCCTTGTTCTCTCGGAGGCTACGGTTCGAGTCGTCAGCGGAATATTGCACACAGTCACGTGATGAAATCAACATTCAGGTCCAGGTTTCGGCCAAACTGAACTGTGGACTGTTGCGTAGCCTCCGAGAGAACAAGGCCGTTGCGCTGGTTTGGTGACGTCACAAGACCCGCGAAGAAATGCATTGGGAGGAATGGGAATGCGCAGAGAAAATTGTTCGTTCTTGAAATCTCGCGAACAGATTTGAGTGCGGAATGTTTCCAATGAACACAAAAGGATCACAGGACCTTTACGTCGCAAAAATGACACCAAAACACTAAAAAAACGTCCTTCAAAGTCCAAAAAGAAGGCAAGTTCCCAATTCTCCGCAGTCCAATTCCTTGCAGTCTGGGATGCAAGCGCAGTTCAAAATGCTCACGTCGGTGCTGGCATGTTGGCGTTGCTTCTCAAAAGGACAGTTCTGAGGGAGGAATTTCAAGATGCTTCGTTGGTTCAGTGGAAGAATTCTCGCTTCAGATGCGAAAGGGCCCGGCTTCGATGCTGGCGCCTGCGGAAATTTTTCAATTTTTGCAAAAGTTTCTGCCACACATTTTTTAATGATTTTGCGACTTTTTCCGTTGCAACGTGGTTTTGACCTGCGGAAGAGTTGTCGAGGAAGCTTTCACCTTTCCCAAAATGCTAAAAATAATTGAATTTGAAACACCAAAACCATATCAAGACACATTACGCGTGTTCTTGCGCCAAAAACAAACATGCGCTTCCATGTCGCATTCTCTCTTGATAAAGAGTCAAATGGTGTTAAATGCAATGATTTTGGACTTTTTGGAAAGCTGAAAGTTTTTCTCACAAACTCTTCCGAGGTCAAAACCACGTTGCAGCAGAAAAAATCGCGCAATTAATCAAAATATGTCAGGAATCCGGAATTCTTTCGCATCTTAACCTGAACACTTTCTTCCTGAAATAATTTCGTTTTTTTCCTGCAGAAGGTCAAGAACCATAAAATATTTGAAATCGCACTTTTTTTCCCTTTCTTCCATGAAAAATTTCATCAAAATCCGTCGTCTAGATCAAGAGAAATGGAAGTTTCCTTGGGCGCCGCGCCGCGGTCCGCCATTCGGACGCATTCAAAACTCAAGGAAACATCATCCGGTCCTGTGACGTCACACCAATTTTTAATTTCTGCGCAATGGCCTTGTTCTCTCGGAGGCTACGACTGTTGTCGGTTTGTTTCGAAAGAACAGAGAAAACTTTTCAGCCGGATTGTCATTTGTCTTGGAAATCAATCTGGTTGAACAGAAATGCCTGTCTAACCAGATATGCAGTCGGGATCAGGCCTCCCTGATTCATTTATCTTCCGAAAATCCAGTGGTGAATGCCAAGAAAATTGCATTGGTTGCAGTGTTGCATGAACAATTCGAGTGTATTCTCTTTAAATCGGAGTTTACTCGTCTTCTGCTCCCAATCACATTTTTACACATTTTTGACAGTGATGGGGAGCTCAATTGGGAAGCAGGTCGGTATCTATCTTTATTTTAAATCATAAAAAAGCTCCGGCACACTCTGATGAAGTAGGTCGGTATCTATCTTTATTTTAAATCATAAAAAAAGCTCCGGCACACTCTGATGAAGTAGGTCGGTATCTATCTTTATTTTAAATCATAAAAAAAGCTCCGGCACACTCTGATGAAGTAGGTCGGTATCTATCTTTATTTTAAATCATAAAAAAAGCTCCGGCACACTCTGATGAAGTAGGTCGGTATCTATCTTTATTTTAAATCATAAAAAAAGCTCCGGCACACTCTGATGAAGTAGGTCGGTATCTATCTTTATTTTAAATCATAAAAAAAACTCCGGAACACTATCTCATCAGGTGATAATAAGGTCCTTGTGGTGCAGCCCCGCAGAGGACCCTGCCTCAGTGCCGAATTTTCCCTTCTTGAACCTCAAATCAAGAAAGGGGATCCATCCAAGGGGACAAGGGGATCCATCCACTTTCCGAAGCGAAGCTCCCCGCCATATCCGTACAGTTCTTTGAAATTTCAAATGTACGGGTGCACGTTTGTGTGAATGCACACACGTTTCCCCGTTTTTTCCCTCCTGGCCTGAAAATGATCAAGAAACACAATTTAAAGGCCACAATTAACACTCAAAATTTTAAAATTTATTCAACTTCTGAGGGCCTCCGTCTCCCAGACCCCCTGCCAGCGGCTCCGCCCCTTCGAACCCCGTTGGGCTTCTGCCCCAGACCTCGTTGCGACTGCGGATCGGTTCCTTTAAAGTCCACTTTCCAGATTTGCCTGCTCTTTCCTCAGCCTAAACCTGAAACGGCGCCCCTGGGAGGTACATTTCATGGGCAGAATGGGTTAGGATCAGCGTTGCCACAGGCGATTTTGCAAAAAAACGTGTCAGACGAAATAAAAAAGACAAAAATGTGGACACAGCCCCGTATGGTTGAGTTTGGCTGGCTTTTTTTTTATCTTTTTCCCCTTCTTTATTTGTCCAATCCCCGCGATTTGTATAGATTGTTAAAATTTATAGCCGGATACTTGTTTCTCCTTTTCGCATATGATCTGGTGCGTCTGATGTTTTCTGAATAAATCAGGAATTGCAGACATGACTTCAGAGGGTCCGGGCACAGATGGCAAGAGGCCCCCCTCATCAGCGTAGAGGCGTGAAGTTAAATCCGTTTTTGCTCAAGAAACGAACAGACCAGCTTCAGTCGTACTGAAATTGTCAGACTTCAGTCAATTGCAACACTGCCAGCATAAATGAACAGTCGTCAACGGCTTCTCAAACTTTCCCAACAAATTCGTGCAGCACATATTGAACTCGCTTTATTTTGTGCTGCGCCGATAGCAATAACACTCTGTTTGTCAGAGGGAGGAGACCATCTCCTCAAAGAGTGCAATGAGTCTGAATCTCAACAAACCCGTTGTTCACCGTGGCACGCCAATCACCATCAACACTGCACGAAAAAAAAAACAATGCTGTTTACGAGGAGACAGTTTAAACGCCCCTAACTAATTCGTAGCATATGCAACACGCATGAATCAGGGTTGCACGAATTGCAGCGCCGTTTGTTTGCCAGGAGCAACGCTTTGCAACCGCACAATCCGAACTTTCAATCTTGCAATGTGACTTCTCGAATGATGCGTCCTCTGGACTTGAACAAATTATGGATTCGAGAAAAGTTATTTTTGGCGCAATTCTTGACTGGATTGGAATGACTATATTGGGATTATGTCATGCCCAATGGTTTTCGAGCGATTCCATTGGACCCCAGTTTTCCGGGCGCATTGTGTCGCATGACATGTGTTCAGCTTGGCTGTTTCTTTCATGCCCACTAAACAGTTCCCCAAACGCGGTGCATGGCATTCCATTTTAAGCCGTGTCAGAATGGACAGATTTTTGCATCAGACTTTTTCGATCGTCCGTCGAAAACACATTTTCAGTTGCAACAATGGGCAATGAATGGTCAATGCTCAAATGTTCTCCTTTGTTTTTAGTTGCATGTGACAATCTGGTTTGGACAGACGATCTAAAAAAGTTTATGAAGAAAAAAATCCGAATATCCGTTCTGATGCGGCTACAGAATAAAAATTACCATGTGGAAGAGCCGTCCTCACCAAATCGGTTACTTTTTGCAGAATGCGGCATTCTCCGTAAATGAAGCGAAATCATATCAGAAAATAACATTTTTAAACACACTGTCGTCACTGTCCCGCATATAACCTGGCTAATCCATGTTTCATCAGCAGATGCCTGTGGACCTTGAACTGTTGTTCCAATCTCCGACGTTCCATCGGCTGAGTTGGAACTTCTGAAATTCGTTGCAGCCGGATCGACAAATTTCTTCGAGTGCGTCACAATTATGATGACTGAAATAGTAAAACAAATAAATGGTAGCCTTTTGTAAACCGGAAAATTTCAACATTTAAAATACAGATGCAAATTTGTAAAGCGAGTTGATATTAAGCCTGCAAGTGGAACAATCGATGCCATCTGAGGAGATGAGAGACTTGGCTGCGTGCCCGGTAGATTATCCAGCGCAGAATGAATCATGGGTTTCCTGCGTCAGTAAAAATTACATCATGCCAAAATTGTTGTCCGCTGACCAAGAGAAAAAGGCAGGGATTTTTAGCACGTGTGCCAGCATCGCCTTTTATGGTGTCGATATTTTGGGAATTCTGCACTCAGTGGTTGGGTGGAGGGGAGTGTCTGGCCACGATAAATTTAGACCGTTCCCCTTCCTGTGGGTCAAAATGAATTTTCCAGCATACGTAGTCGCCGCTGTGGTTTTTCTCCATCAAACGCTTTCCCAAAATACCCCATTAATTAGGCATTGTAAAATGTTTCACGTCAGGCCCACCCTACCCTCCTTCATTCAGCCAACCAGGATCAGCCGTTGCCGTTCCAGCTTTCCTTTGTTTTGACAAGTCTTGTGCATCCAAGTTTTTATCAAACTCAAACAAAATATCAGTTCTCCTGCGATCAGTCAGAGATGTGTATTTCGTATTTGTCAGTTTCGGTCTGTCCATTCTGCCGCGGTTCGGTTCACATTGACGCTCTTGAAAAGGTGCAGAGAAGTGCGGCCCGGTTCATCATGAACGACTACGGCTACACATCCAGTGTAACGGCTATGCTTAGTGGGCTCGGCCTCTCACCTCTGTTTGTTAGAAGGTCGGAAAGACGCCTTTATACTTTGAAGAAAATCCTCAGGGGTTCCCTGATCATTCCTCTTCCAGATGAAATTCGAGCAAGCCAGTTCAATAGCAACCGCTCCCACGCCAACAAATTTTTGGTTCCTACTATAAAATTAAACACACACTTTCATTCTTTTTTCCCTAAAACCCTTCGGGAATGGAATTCTCTCCCCAAGGACTCTAACTTGATTAGAAATTTGACCGCTCCTTGAGTTAAACTTGAGTTAAACGCTTCTTTTTCAAACTCTCCCCATTTGGCTTTAATTGGTCGTTGTTTTTTTCTTAACTTTGTTTCTCTCCTGTTTCTGATTAATGGTCCATTACGTTGTCCTGTTCATATGTTTTTGCGATCCTTGACTGTTTTTCTCGTGCATGTGAGTTATATTTGTATTTAAATCGCAAATTTCAAATACAAATACAAATACAAAAAAAATACAAACTGTTTTTCGTCCGTTCGTTCACCCAATTTTTAGCGGATAGTTTAACCTATTCAGTTTCAGGTTTAGTTTCAACTAAACTCAGTTTTAGTTGCAACTAAACTCAACTGCAATTTGCGTTCACCCGTTGCTGCAAAAAAGTGTCTAATTTAAGTGATCCATTGAACACATTATTAGTTCCGTTCGAAATGAGTCCTCTGTGTCCTCAGTCTTCAATCATTAATATGCTACTTTGTTGTGTTTTCTGACTTTGTTTTAGCCCTTCGCCAGTGGAAGTTGAAGACTGTCGTATCTATCTATGGCTGTCCCTTCCCTCATTCCGTTTAAGTGCTAAACCATTTTTGTTCAGACTACGATTTGGGTGTTTCATTTTGTTTTGATTGTTATGTGGGCTCAAACACGGGTGCGCCAGTAGGTACGCAGACGAGCAGTGGCCGAAATCCGCGCAAAGGTTTCTCGCCCAGCCAGAAATCATTAGACATGGATGGCCTTCACTTGTCATGTGCTCTGCCCTTTGCTAATTTCGCACCGCAGCTGAACACCCATCAAATCTGTGCAAGCCAAAAGAACAAAAGATCACAAAAGTGATTTCATCTATTTACGAAGGGCGTTAGAAGCGTTTTTGACATCCACCCTGTAGTTCAAAAATATTGACGATGTCAAGATTTCGTTTAGCTTAGGCCTACGAAATACTCTCCGGCTCTTGCCTTACAAATTTACAGGTGTCCAACCCAACCTTCCATGGGCAGAATGGTACTCAGATTAGGGTGAGTTCCATAGCTCTGAAATATTGCTTTGGCAAAGTCTTGAATAGAATACGTGAACATGTTTTTTAGGCCATTTTGTTTCCATCTTGGTTTAACAACCAAATATTGCTGCGGTGCCAAATCAGGACTATGGGCTTCAGGAGGCAGTAATTATTTGCGGATGTGGTGCTTCTCGTCCAAAAACCTAAAACTTGGGCATTTGTCGTGCAAGTAGGAATGTTCAAGATTTCAAGACTTAGCCAAAAGCAGTATTTTCAGAGCTCCAAAGCTCAGTAACACACCCTCATCTACTTGCCACTGTGCCATGAAAAATTGACATAGATGTCTGAAATTTGTACTGAAAGTATTTGAAGCCCTGAACTAAACAAAATCTTGATAGCGGTAAGATTTTGAACTGAGGGTGATGTCAAAAACTTTTCTAACGCCCCTCGTTATTATTTTTATCATTTTTCAGTCATCAGAAGGTTGTGTTCAGAGATCTTTTCCCTGAATTGTTGGGAACCGTCTTTCAAATACAGTTGGACAAATTTTGTCCCGAATTTGGGATTTGGGTGGTTCAATCTTGTGAATAATTGTATTTTGTTGATGGATTGATTGGCCGGTAAGAGGCCCATGCATATCTCTCATTTCGTGATCTGTGCGCTCAAGCATCAGAAAAGTACCATCAGAGCAAACTTTTCCGCATGCACAAAACGGAGATTTCCCGGATTTTCCTTTGACGGTTTTTTTAGCTGACGCAACACAAGTCACGACCAAATTCCAAGGGTAACTTTGAAGATTCAGTGGATTGGCGCTAACCCCCGGCAAAGAGGCCTGAGGAAACCAACCCAAAGCAGACAAATCAAATCAGTCAAAGTTAAACGCAATTGAAATAAGGTATTTTGTCAATGTGCTGCGTTGACCTACATGAGTTGGTATAGGTATAGATACATATACACTGTACCTGCATATTTGATGCCCGACCATTCCAGACGCTGAAAATTTAAGGCGACTAATCTGGGACTTGAACAACGCAAAAAGTGTAATTTTCCCCGTTGAAATGTGACAAATGTCCAAAATCCTAATTCTTAACCACTGTTATGTATATGTACATACAGTGAGTTGCATTTTGTCATGAGTTTTCAATAAGTAGTAAACTGAGTATAGGTATTATATTCTCAGCATGGTTTGAAAAGTGACAGCGCGGTGCATGCCAAAAAGCAATGCCCCATACGACAGATAACAGAACTGACCTGATAACAACACTGATTTCGTCCAATTCATTTCGTTTGCTTCCGAGAAACACGCAGGTCACACCTGATGTCGACCCAAATTCAGCGAAGCACACCTGTTTCGTTATTGGCAGCCATCTTTTTCTCAAAACGAACGCAGTGAAAACCCTTCGAAGGACGACGACCGTTGTACTGTACTACAGACAGTAAGGGCGCAGGATCGCGCTCGGTGCAAGGAATCGATGGAAGAGGGTTGGGTTTTTCTGTCTGTGCTTGCATTGTTCCTTTCACTCCTCTCAGTCCTATTCCATCCATGCAGCAGAAGGGTGGTGTTGGGTTAGAGGAATGATTGAAAGGTTGTTTCAATAATCCAGCTGCACTGCAAACAAAATAAATGTCAAAAGAGCGCTTTTTCGCAAGTTGGAAATCTTGATTATTCGAGATAATCGATGATCAACATGTCTTTCGCTTTTGCTAAAACTTGACAGCTTTTTCAATTTTTTGTTTTCACAGGGCTGGTTTCAAAAGTTTTGCTGGATTTGGTTTCTATTTGAATATTTCCTTTTTGTATTCATTTGGATTCCATTTGAATGCTTCGTCCTGATCCCCAAACACAAAGTTGTGTTGCTTCTTTCTGGGAAAGGAACCATGTCCGTGTGTCAAAATCGGGACTTATTTAGAACCAAACAGATGCGGGTTGTGAGATTCAGAGACGCATATTCAAAAAATGTCCCTCATCGAAATCTGTTCATTTTCAGAATGATCAGCGCCCTTTTGCAAGTGCAAAATTGGTGTTCGGAAATCTTGCGCTTGGGGTTCGAATTTTCGAAACTCTGGAGATTTTCTCCTCTGTCGATTGATAAATCTACTTTTCTGAGATTTCACGATTTTCTGCTTCCACGCTTGTCTGGTCTGTTCCGCTCCTGGTTTTCAAATTCGCACCTCTTGCGCATTGCTGATCCGTCCCTCGATTCACCCGAAAGATAAAAGTTTGCTGGCCCTCCCTTTGCAATTGGTCGGTACCTCGTACCTCCGACAATGGCTTGAGGCCGCATCTCATGCTGTTGTGGCCCATAACTAGAAAACATGCACTCGATTTCATGTCTGGAAAATTTCAAAATCATGTTTTGGTGACACTAAGCAAACATGAGCCAACGAAAAGTGAAAAAATTGGCGATGCCGAGATTCAAACACACGATCTCATGATCCCAAGTCCAATGCTCCACAACTGAGCTGCCAGAAGTTTCGGGAATCCCAATTCTCTATTCGCGCTTAAATGCAAATTCTCGGATATTCAGGCAAGGAATGTCGAACAATTTGGACACCACTGTCGTGCTCCCGCCTTCCCGTTTCGCTGCGAATTTTGGCGCGGACCATTCTGAAAATGAACGCACTTTCGTTTTCAATTATTGTTGTTGATGAAAGTTTCAATTATTTCGAAACTTCTGTGCTGATGGAGAATTCCTCTCCGAATTTTTTTTTTTCTTCAAATAATTGCGACGGTCCGTGACCGTCAGATATTCGTGATAATCGGATGTTCAGCAGTTCACCGATTTGCAACAAGTCATTTTGTCTTTTTTTCTAGTTCTACAAAGATTCAAGGGCACATTTTAAATTCAAAGGGCTGTTGGACAGACAGAATTGTGATCTTTGCTTGGAATTTTCGTCGAGCAGATATGTCCAGCTTGCAGGGCTCGCCACCTGCTCAACTGGAACCATTTTGCGTCAATGGCAACACGCGCCGCAAAACATTCCACAGGACAATCGCTCAACGTCAAAAAATAAGAAACCCATTTGACGGAGTATTCTTATGACGACCCCCACCCCGCCCACCCCCTCACGGTCTTTCACGGAGTATTCTTATGGCGACCCCACCCCGCCCACCCCTCACGGCCTTTCACGGAGTATTCTTGTGGCCCCCAACCCGCCCCAACGTCTTCAGCGTCTTGGCGGAGTGTCAATCAAACGGGAGTTTCTTGCGCCTCCGAAATACACACCGTCCCAAATTGTGTGGACCATTCGTGTGAACTATTATCTATTGGTCGCTGTTTGGAAATATGAGAGCCACGGACGTCTATGAGCAGTCCCCCTTCCCCCGCGCTAGGGTTTAGGGTATCCGCGGAGCGCGCCCGACCGCCGGGGCCACCGCCCTTCAGCGCCAAAGCTGTGTGACGCAATGCGACTTCAATCAACGCGAGTTTCGGGCATTCAGGACAATCCTTCAGCCTGCGGTGACCGCCCAAGGGTTTGCCCTGTGTCCGCGTGAGGCCAACGCCGCGAAACCGCATGGTTCGCGGCAAGACATTTGAACCGCAGCTCGAGAATCTTCAGATTCAAACCGCGGTATGCTTGACCAATGAATCTTCCGAGCGAATGCGACCAGGGAGCTGGCGATACAGCTGAATCAGGGACGAGCTGTAGGTAAATATCCGCATGGCTTGAATTCCTCCGATTCCGTCCGAATGGCTGAATGAACACACGTCTGCGTGAAAAGGTGCGAACTGACACTGCAGACCTGCTGACAAGAGGTGGGCAGGATTCTCCTTATGCCCCATCCCCGTATCTGTAGGGAAAGGATAGCTGGGTTGCGATCGCATGTCTCTGCTTTGAAATGCACAACAGGAGCCGTTCTGCACATCTATATTGCCATCACCCGTCGGTCCCTGACATGTCACACCAAGTTGTGCCCTCCTCAATGTTCTGGGAGGCAAATGAACCCTGGACATCTATATGCATATGCATGTATCAACTCCCGTCAGTTACTTCAGAGGCGAAGAGAATGGCTCAGCCAACATTCACCTCCTTTGATCCGGCAAAGGATTATGATTGAGCTGCATGCTCAGATACCTGAGTGTAACACTCATCCCTCTTGCATGATAGGTACATGCATACCTATACAATAGCTTGGAAGCAGATCGCTGCTCTTGCGGTGTGCTCAGTCTGGATGAATGTGCTCAGCTGATCGCTTGACCTCGTGTGCTCTCGTGCTCTCCATTACGATTCTCCGTTAGGTATACTCCTTCGCGCCAGTGAGTAGATCCCGTTGGTTCGTTCGAAGTGAAGTCGCGAAAGGAAGCAAAAGGGACTTCTGCATTGCATTTGGTGTTGGTACCTGCTTTGGTCGTTTGCATTGTTGTGTTCCTGCGTGTTGACTTT